>CM038220.1:101160409-101231034 GCA_021442155.1 Cymbidium sinense | reverse complement strand
TAGTTTTTTTGCGATTCTTGTGCTCAATCAAGTTGTTTTAACTAAAAAAATGGCAAACGAGGAAAAAAAATAATTGAAGCATCTTATCCTCCACCAATTGCAAAACTGGTGGATGATAAACCTTTAGAATTAGCGGCCTTCGGAAAAATAAGTTCTGATCCACAAATTCTAAAGAAATTTTTTACTGTAATTAAATAACTTAATTATAGTAATAGTATACTTCAAATAATCACTGATCATCTTTTTAGCATAGAATCTAAAATTGATTAGATGCTTAAACAAAAAGTTTCTGAAACTAGCAAAGCTTCAGAGAAAGCTTCTACTAGTATAAACCCATTTGTGAAACCTTTTATTCAACCACCTCTAAGCGGCTCTTAAGTTGGGACCCTCTTTTTGAAGACATTGATTTGATTCTAAATTTAAGTGAAAAGTATGTAGGAGCTCTTGAAGATATCTCAATGGATGAAGATTCAAATGAATCCTCAACCAAAAGCGTCTTGATCAATCAAGTAATATTGAAAAAGTTCAAAACCTTTTTCAAGATTTACAAGATCCTCATCCTCTCTTGATATCCAAAAACTTTCTTATCCAAAGAAAATTTTGGAAAAACATTATTATAAATAACCCACTCCTCCTGATTTATTATTTGAGGAAGATACTCATTTCGTAGGAAATTCCTATGATGGAGATTCTTTATATGAATGGAATATTGATGGACTTTGAACATCAAATCATTCATACCCTTCGAATGCTTATGTTTTCTCTTCTTTGTTCAATCTAGACATCAAGCAAAACCATATTGTCCTCGAGCCATCATTTTAGGATTCTCACGGAACTCAAGGATGGTGGGATAATTTCTCTTGTTCCTCAAAGGAAGACCTCCTTAGCGAAATTGACTTAGTAATAAGGATCTTCCAAAATAAGCAAAACCTAATGAAAATTGTCTATAATCTTCTTCAAACAATTATAGATCATTTTTTGGATCCATTGGAGATCAAGGAGAAAAACTCTCCTTACTCCAAAAATTAAGATGTCCATCCTTAACCCATTTTGATGGTACAAGGATATATTTTAAGCATCATGACACTTTATGATGCCCTTCCTTTGGAAGCAAAATTCATTGAAGGCCTTCCCAATCTATTTGCTGAAAAGGTTAAGGTTTCTCTTATCTGATGGAACCATCCCATATGAAACCCTAACATATGGAAACCTTATTTCGCATGTATTAAAATTGGTGATGCTCGATCTTAAATTAAAGATCAAATGAAAGAGAATGTCTACTTGAGGCAAAGCAGAATTATGAGCAATTCAAGTGATCCTCGGTGCGTCCTTTATCTTCCAAACACAAGGGAAAAACATGAAAAAAACTATTTTTCTAAGCATGAAAAATCGTCATAAAAATGTGATAAATTCACATAAACACGCACTCTATCCCTGGTTCTAAAACCAAAGAGAGAGAAATAAAATGTTATAAATGTGGCGTCTGGTCATTACACAAATAGATGCACTCAAGAAGAAGTTAAATGAACTTGATGAAGGTTAAAACAAACCACGATGAAAATTCGCTTACATCCTCGATTACGAAAAGAATGAAGAAGAAAAAAGATCATATTTCATCCTCATCATTCGATAAATCGATAAATCTAGCATTTAGTCCGTCAATAGATATTATAAAAATATAATAAATATGGCAGTGCGTATCACGCTCACCCAAGCAAAAGACCAATTAATTAAACTTTTAGCATGAGTTGAAGATGATTCAACTCGTGATAAAATATAATTAAGAACTTATTTTAATGATAAGCTAGATTTAAATTGTATACAAAGAATAAGTCCTTCTAAATATTTTAAGAAAAAATAAGCCTTAAAGAGGCGACATGAATCTTTTAAATTAAGAATAAATTATCATTTTGGTGAAGAGATGATTTGTATTCAATGCCTTTTATTTTAGTCAAAAAATTTAATGAACATTATTTTGGGAACTCATTTTCTTCTTAAAATAATTTATCAGAATTGATGATCTTGAAATTCAATATTTTCTTTGGGATAAAGAAATCACATTCCATTTTATTCTAAAGAATTATCATAAATGAAAGAATAGGCTTAAAAATAATCATGCATATTTTACAAGAAGAAATTTAGTTTAACTTTAACAAAAATTTCTTCCCCAAAATTGAAGAAAAAATTAATACCAAAATTCCAAAGGAAGTTTGTGGTGACTGCTTTCAGGAAAGAAAGATCATGTAGTGGATCTCCTCATTGATAATTTCAATAATGAGACATTCCACTAAGGCTGTCACTTGTCGGATGCAACTATGCTTTATGCAAAGAGATTCATTTATTAAAGAAAGGAATAATTTGGCAATCTACTCATTGGTATCAGCATTCTATGTTATGAATTGTAGAAAAGAAAGACTTGTTTTAATTATATTAAACAAAGTTTTAAAATGGATCAGATATCAATTCTAATAAAGGGATTTATTAAATAGGATAATGCAAAATATTTTCCAAATTTGATTTAAAATCGATATTGAAGATCAAATAAAAAGAATGGGATCGTATAAAAGAGCATTTACGGTGCCTTGACATTACGAATGGAGCGTAATGCCATTTGGTTTAAAAAATGCACCTTGAATTTGGATATCATGAATGATATATTTAAAGATTATTTTAAATATATTTTATATATTAATGATGATCTTGTTCTCAAATATATTGTGAACACTTTAACCATCTAAAAATATTTAAATGGTTAATTTTAAAATGGATTAGTTATTTGAGCCAAAATCAAATTATTTCAAATAAGATTTTTAGGATAATATATATCTTCTATTATATCAATTAATAGAAGTATTGAATTTAACAAATTTCACGATATCATTTTAGATAAAAAAATACATCGGTTCTTAGGAGCTCTCAATTATGTAGTTTATCAAATATTCTTTCGACCCCACTCTTTGGGATTAGAATCACCATGTGATACTCATACCATGGTAATGCAAAATTAAAGAAAGGGTTCAAAACCTTCCTTAATCTTAATGCGGACCCCACTAGTTTCAAAATTGATTACCTCAATAAGTATGGAGGTATCTTAATGCAGTGAAAGAATTCTAAAGAAGATTTAGTTCACTTTGTTTTTAGTAAATGGAATCCTACTCAACAAAAGTATTACATTATCAAAAAAGAAATGCTTTCTGTGATTAAGTGCATCTCAAAATTTCAAGATGATTTACTTAATCAGCATTTTCTCCTTATTATTTCTCAAATACATCATTGAACAAGATGTCAAAATTTAGTTTCAAAATAAATTTTTGCATCATCATGTGATCTTCATTTTGATTTCAACCAATTCATTAAAGGTAATGAAAATTCTCTTCAATTTTGACCAGAATTCTTGCGAGGGGTGATGTGATCACCCGCATGAAGAATGACCACTCTAACAGAATCCTTCTTTTTGGTGCGGTCATTGGCCTAATGGCAAAGATCCGGTCAATTCAATAATTGCACGATTGATTTGAAAACTTATCTTTATGGTACTTCCTCTTCAACTATGGTTGAAAAGGGTGAACCTCAAAAAGGCACAACACCATCCAAAAGATATGTCTGAAACCATTTATTTCTCTAAAGAAATAAAATAGAATATTATTGAAATTAATCCCTATGATTATTCTATAAATAATCCATGGGCCTTATTTGAAAGATATTTGGGAAACAATCCTTTCCCATTTGAATCTAATCTCTCGAAAATTATGAAAAATATTAATACAATTAAAGTGTATTGAGATTAATCATGTTCGTGATCGACATACAATTTTATAGCAAATGCGTTATACAAAATATCTTTCATCAAAGTGAATGGGGTCTCCATTCAAGAGAAAAATGTATTCTTATCCTCCACTAATTTACGTACAAAATTGGCATAAATTATTGGTGCTATGCGGCTATGATGAAGGCCTTCTTCCTGATAAATGAAGCATTCATGGATGTTCATAACAAAGATATTATCAATAAAGAACTTCCGCATGGTTCTTGATGGTGGAACTATTTTGGGCAATTAAATATTCTTCAGATCAATCAAGAGGTCTTCAATTGGATGGAAGGCGCCCCAAAATGAGGGCTATTAATCCCAAAAAAAATGATTGAGGACAAAATCTTGCTCATTTCTTCGGTGCCAAATCCATGGATTTGGGTGGAACGTTATACTTGGAAAGGACCCCCAATCAGTTGGTCCTTCAAAGATTTTACTAAAATGGTGGAATTCAATCAACATTGAGGATAAGCTCAAGCAAATTAAAGTCATTATTAAAGCTTATTACATTAACAATCCCTAAAAACTATATTTATTTTATCGGTAGATGAGGTACTAAAGCATCAAAGATGTTATCCTCATGAGACGAGATTCAACATAAGGAACACCTCAAAAAAATCTATGAAAATCAACTTCCAAGGTGTTTAATCACCCTTTATATATCTGTTGGCGAGTCTTCGTCATCGGCGGAATCCCGGAGAAACTTAAATTCATAAAAGCAGGGAAAGAAATAATTGTTACTTTCCAAAAGTAGCCGCTTATCTTCACTATCAAGGAACCTACTTTACATAAAGTGGGTCCCACCAAATGAAATAATTGATACTTTCCAAAAGTAGTCATCTTATAATATTTTGTACCTTTGCTTAGCCTCTAAGCAAAGTATCTTTTTTATTTAATAATAGTAGCTTTGCTTAACAGTAAAATTTCTATTTAATAATTATACCATTGCTTAACATTTCTCTTTGTTTAATAATTGTACCTTTGCTTAAGCAAAGTCTCTCTTGCCTCCACCATATAAGGAGGCTCATTATTAAGTGCTCAGTTTTCCTTCTCTTCTTCTCTTCTATTCTCCTCTTGTACTCTCTCTTCACAATATATAAAACTTTATTAAAGATTAAAAGAAATTACATATGTATAACAAGAACGGAGAGTATGAGAGAATAGAAGATAAGAAGAAATGGGAAAATTAGAATTCACATCATAATTTATGTATTTTATCTGCTAAATTAGTGGATAAGAATATTTTCTCTTGGAATGGGTTAGACCCATTCACTTTGATGAAAGATTTTTTGTATAATGCATTTCTATAAAAATTCATGGTTATCGATCCTCATGATTAATCTCATACACTTTAATTGTATAAGATTTTTTTCATAATTTTTCTTGAGAGATTCAAATGAGAAAATTGTTTCCCAAATATCTTTCAAATAAGGACATTATTTATTGAATAATCAGAGGATAATTTCAATAATATTCTATTTTATTTCTTTAAAAAATAGTTTTATAACATCTTTTAGGGATGTTTAATTTTAGAAGTTGCCCTTTTCCGAGTTGAAGAGAGTATCATAAAGATAAGTTTTAAATCAATGAATAATTGTTGAATTGTGGGATCTTTTCATTAGGCGGCATGGTATGACCTAAGGACTTCCTGGTTAAGAGTGGTCATTCTTGATTAAGATCACCCAGATCATTAAGAATTTTAAGAGAATTTTCATTACCTTTGATGAATTTGATGTTGAAATCAAAAAGACTGCTTATGATGCAAAATTTGTTTGAAATTAAATTTTGACATCTTGTTGAATGATGTATTTGGCAAGCGATCAATGAAAATCTTGATTAAGTAAATAAATTTTATGATGCTAATGAGCATTCTTTTTTGATAATAAATTTTATAGGATTCCATTTACCAAAACAATGAATTCTTCTTTAGAATTCTTTACTACTTTATACCTAATCTTTATCGAGGCATGTTTTATTTTGAAACTAGTAGGATTGAATTAAGATAGAAGGTTTGAACTTTCTTTAATTTATCACTTCCATGGTATGAGTATCAGACCATGGTTTCTTTTAATCTGTCAAAATGGATCATCTTTGGCAGATTTTGATAGAAATCAATACATAATTGAGAGCTCTACTTGTAGTTGATTTTATCTAAATATTATCGAAATTTGTTAGCAAATTCAATAATTCTATTATTGGTATAATAGAAGCATTGGATATATTATGGCCTAAAATCTTTTTGAAATAATTTGATTTTTGCCTCAAATATTAATCCATTTTTTTAAAATAATTTAAATGTTTTTTAGATGGTTAGTGTTTATCAATAGTGTTTGACACAAGAATATCATCAATATAATAAATATATTTAAAATAATCTTTAAAATATATTATTCATGATATCTTTGAAATTGAAGGTTATTAAACCAAAGGGCATTACGTTTCATGCGTAATGTCCAAACCGTAAACTATTTTATTCGTCATTCTTTTATGGATTTGACAATATCGATTTTAAATCAAATTTGAAAAACATTTTTTATTGTCTATTTAATAAATCCCTTTTACTAGAATTGGATATATGATCCATTTTAAAACTTTGTTTTCTTGTAATTAATTACAAGTTCTTTCTCTTTCCTTTTTTCTCAACATAGAATGCGTCTATAGGAGTAGATTGCCATATTCATTTCTTTAATAAATGACAATCTCTTCTTTATAAAAGGTAGTGCTTTCGTTCATCGACAATGAGCTTTAGTAATGTATATTTTGATATCAATGTATGGGAGATCTCTACATGAGTCTTTTCAGAAATAATTGGGTTGTCCTTTCCCTTTGGAATTTTTTGGTGGATTATCTTTGAATTTGGGGAAAAATTTATTATTAAAGTTAAACTAGAATTTCTTCTTGTAAATAATTTATATGCATAGACTTATTATTAAGCTTATTCATTTCATTTTGATAATTTTTTTAGGATTGGTGATAAAATGGAATGTGATTTTATTATCCCAAAAAAATCAATTCTATCATCAATTAGTGATGCATTATTTTAAGAAAGAGTTCCAAAATAATGTGTTGTGTCATGACTAAAATAAAAGGCATTTGAATATAAATATCATCTTGACACGACCACGGATAATAGTATACTTAATTTGAGACTCACGTAATTTATTTCTTGGCTAGTTTTTCAAAATATTTAGAAGGAATTATTCCTTCTTGTATACAATTAAATCTACTCTTATCATAGAGTAGTTAAATTTGGTAAAATAAATTCTTTATTTATAATTAATTTAATGAAATATACCATTTACGGTATATTGCCTTTTGCATATTTTGTAGAAATTTTGTTTCTTTAGAATCGACTTCATATTTTCAAATGAATTAAGTGTCTTCGATTAATCTCAATTCATGACGACCATTCATTTATTCTTGCTCACTTTCATTTGTTTGAACCTCTATTTTAATTTCTTTAATTCGGTCTTTAGTTAGATTAATTAGAAAATGAAGAACTTGCCTCAAATTTTTCTTAAATACTTTCGATAAGGAGTATATAGGAGGCTTGTAATTAAATTTTCTAGTTTATCTTTCTTCTTATCATTAAGAAGATGATAATTTTATCACGAGAATCATCTTCTACTTGTGCTAAAAGTTTAATTGGTCTTTTGCTCGTGGGTGACGTATACAGAAACATATTTATTATATTTTTTTTATAATAGTCTATCTGTACAGACTTGCAAGTTAGACTTATTAGATTTATCAAATCTGATGAGGATGAAGATGAAATATGATCTACTTCTTCTGATTCTTTTTCAGAATCAGAGGATGTAAGCAGAATTTTTATCAAGGTTTGTTTTAACCCTTCGTCAATCTAAAGTTCATTTAACTTCTTCTTGACGATGCATCTATTTGCGTAATGATCTGTATGGCCACATTTGGAACATTTTATTTCTCTTGTCTATTTAGTTTTAGAACCAAGGCGAGTGTATGTTTGTCGTGAATTTATCACATTTTTTTATGATGCTTTTTCACGTTTGGGAAAATAGTTTTTATGTTTTCCCTTGTGTTTGGAAGATAAAGGCTATGAATCATTGAATTGCTTCAAATTCATCAAGTTTTATGCTCAAGTAGACATTCTCTTTTCATTTGATCTTTTAATTTAAGATCAAGCGATTCTAAACCTTTTAATACATGCGAAATAAGTTTCCATATGTAGGGTTTCATAGGGGATGGTTCCATCGTAGAAGAAGAGAAACCTTAACCTTTTCACAAATAGATTGGAAGGCCTTCAATTAATTTTGCTTCCGTGAAGGCTATTGACCATAAGTGTCATGGCTCTAGAAAGATATCCTTGTACCATCGAAAATGGGTTGGATGGACATCTAATTTTTGGAGTAAGGAGAGTTTTCTCTGATCTAATGGATACAAAATGATCTATAATTATTTGAAGAAGATTATAGACCAAATTTTATTAAGTTTTGCTTCTTTTGGAAGATCCTTAGTATAAGTCAATTTTATAAGGTCTTCCTTTGAGGAATAGTGAAGAAAAATTATATCCTTTGAGTTTAGAGAATCCGAAATGATGGCTCGAAACAATATGAGCTTTTTTTTGTGATAATGATTGAAAGTAGCAAACATAAGCATTGATGAAGGGTATGAATGATTTGTTGAAAGTCCATCAATATTTATTCATATAAGAATCTCCATCATAGAATTTCTATGAAATGAGTATCTTCTCGAATAATAAATGAGGAATTGGGTTTTAATAATGTTTTCAAAATTTTTCTTTGGATAAAGTTTTGGATATCAAAAAGGATGAGGATCTTGTAATTCTTGAAAAAGGTTTGAAATTTTCAATATTACTTGATTGATCTATCATTTGGTTGAGATTCATTTGAATCTTCATCCGATTGAAATATCTTCAAAATCCTACATACTTTTTCCAAAAGCCATTTAGGAGGTGGTTGGATAAAATGTTTCAAATGGGTTTATTTTAGTAGAAGCTTTCTCAAAGCTTTGCTAGTTTTCTAAACCTTTCTTTAAGCATCGATCGATTTAGACTCTACTAAAAGATGATCAATGATTATTTGAAGTATCTATTACTATAATTAAGTTATTTAATTATAGTAATAAATCTTTAAATTTATGGATGAACTTATTTTTTGAGGCCGCTAATTCTAAAGGTTTATCATTTTTTTTTATAGTGGAGGATAAGATGCTTCAATTATTTTTCTTTCTCTTTCATTTTTGATAGTTAAAAAGTAACTTGGCAGATTGAGCATATATGCAAAATGCTATGAAAGAAATAGTTTATTTGATTTCTTTCTCATTCTCAAAATATAAATCATTTATTTGAGATGTTTTGGTCTTGAAGTAAAACTTCTATACCAAGAATGCGAAAGTTATCATACTTTGGTTGAAGTATTCTGAAAACCTCTAGTCTTATAACTTTATGTAGCTTGACTAAGTTCATTTTGAGATGGATGGGAGATTGATTTTCTCTCTTTGGATGATAGATATGATTTTATTTCAACCATGGTTGAGTGTGTGAACCATCCGATCTAACTTTCTTTGAGATTTGAAGGGATAGAAATCCAGGAAGTGTGATGGATCGATGAGGTTGAATCGACTTCAAGATTCCCATCCAGATATCGATCACTCCACATGAGATTACTCGATTCGAAGAATTTTTATTACCTTTAATGAATTCGATGTTGAAATCGAAAATGGAGCTATGATTGCCATGATGCAAAAATTAATTTTGAAACTAAATTTTGACATCTTGTTAATGATGTATTTGGTGAGCGGTCAATCTGAAGGAAAATCGATTAAGTAAATCATCTTGGAATTTTGAGATGCACTTATCACATAAAGCATTTTTTTGATAATGGAATACTTTTGTGAAAATTCCATTTACCAAACAAAGCTAATTCTTCTTTAGAGTTCTTTGCTTTGATACCTCCATAGCCCTTATCGAGAGGTCATCTGACAATTTTGAAACTAGTGGATAGATTAAGGCAGAAGGTTTTGAACCCTCTTTAATTTTTCTTTGCCATATGGATATCAGACCATGGTGAATTCTTTCTTAATCATTAATGCATCTTTGGCAAGATTTTGATAGAAATCATTTTAATTGAGAGCTCCAGAATCTTTGTAGTGGTTTTATCTAAAATGATATCAGAAATTTGTTAGTAAATTCAATACTTCATTTATTGGTATAATAGAAGCATTGATATATTATACTAAAATCTTATTTAGTTTGAAATAATTTGATTTTTTGGCTCAAAATAACTAATCCATTTTTTAAAATTAACCATTTAAAATTTTTTTAGATGGTTAAAGTGTTAAATATTTTGAGAACATAGAACATCATCAATATATCTAAAATATATTTAAAATAATCTTTAAATATATTATTCATGATATCTTGAAATTGAAATTGCATTTTTTAAACCAAAGGGCATTACGTTCCATTCATAATGTCCAAAGGCACCAATAAATCTTTATTTATACGATCAATTCTTTTATCGGATCAATATCTTGATTTTAAATCAAATTTGGAAAATATTTTTGTATTATGCAATCTATTTAATAAATCCCTTTTATTAGGAATTGGATATCATCCATTTTAAAACTTTGTTTAACGGCTTGTAATTATACAAATTGGTCTTCTCTTTCCTTTTAGCAATTAACATAGAATGTGGTACATCTCCAAGAGGAGTAGGATTGCCAAATTATTCCTTTCTTTAATAAATCAACAATCTCTTCTTTGCATAAAGCAAGGTAGTGCTCGTTCATCTGACAAGGACGAGCTTTAGTGAGAATATCTCGTTCATTAAAATTACCAATGTATGGGAGATCCACTACATGAGTCTTTCTTTCCCAGAAAATAATTGGGTTGTCACCACAGACTTTCTTTTGGAATTTTTAGTGGCAATTTTGAATTTTTTCTTTGAATTTTGGGGAAGAAATTTGTTGTTTAAAGTTAAACTACAATTTTTCTTGTAATTATTAAACTTTAAATTCATTTATGATAATTTCTTTAGGATTGGTGATAAAAAATGTGATTTCTTTATCCCAAAGAAAATACTGAATTCCAGTATCATCAATTCTAGTGATAGGAATTATTTTAAGAAGAAAAAGAGTTCCCAAAATAATGTGTTATGTCAAATTTTTGACTAAAATAAAAGGCATTTAAATACAAATATCATCTTGACACACGGCCACAGATGAAAATTTATACTTAATTTGTAAAGACTCTCAGTTTCCTTTAACTGGTAGTTTTTCAAAATATTTAGAAGGAATTATTCCTTCTTGTATACAATTTAAATCTGCTCCACTATCAACTAGGAGTTAAATTTGGTAAAATAAATTCTTTATTTATAATTAATTTAATGGAAATCATTTACGGTATATTGCCTTTTGAATATTTTGTAAGAAACGGTTCTTGATTAGAATATATTTTCAAATGAATTGGTGTCTTGATTAATCTCAAGATTCCAAAACACCATTCATTTGTTCTTGCACTTTTAATTTGTTGAACCTATTTTAATTTTCTTTAATTCGGTCTTTGTTGGATAAAGAATGATAGAAGATGAAAGAACTTGCCTATTTTTTTCTTAAATACTTGATAAGGGTATATAAAGCTTATATTAATTTTTCTAGTTTATCTTTAATCATTAAGAAGATGATAATTTTATCCGAGTTATCATCTTTTGTCTAAGTTAATTAATGGTCCTTTTGCTCATTGGGTGGCGTGTTGAGACTAACATATTTATTATATTTTTTATAATAGAATCTGATATTCAACATTGATGTCAGTTTAGTCGATGAGGATGAAGATGAAATATGATCTCTTCTTCTTAGATTCTTTTTTGAATCGAGGATGTAAGAATTTTATCGGGGTTTGTTTTAATTTTAAAATCGAAGTTCATTTAACTTCTTCTTGATAATCTATTTGCATAATGACATGCACCACAGACAACATTTTTTCTCTTGTCTCTTTGGTTTTAAACAAGATGAGTACTATGTTTCGTTTTATCCATTTTATGACATATTTTCATTGATAGAAAAATCTTTGATTTAGGACTGAGATGGTATTATTTTGATAAAAAGAGATACTCATTTTTCTAATTATTTATAATAAATGAACTTTAAATCTTTAAAAATTTTTGATTTCATATTAAAAGATAAAATTATTATCTATAAATGGTTTTTAAGATGATATTTGATTCAAATACCTTTTATTTTAGTCAAATTTGATAAATTATTTTAATTTTTTCTTCTTGATGATTACATTTATTTGCATAATGAAGATTCATAAATTTTATTTCTCTTGTCACTTTGGTTTTAGATGGACGATAATTCTATGTTTGTGTTATTTATCACATTTTTATGGCATCTTTTCATGCTTACAAAAATAGTTTTTTGTGTTTTCCTTATTTTGGAAGATAATCAGGATTCTATGAATTGGTATTGAAGTTACTGAAATTCTCTTTTCATTTGATCTTTTTAATTTAAGATATCTAAACCAATTTTTACATGCTAATTTATATGAATTCATAGATGGTTCCTTGTAGGAAAAACCTTAACCTTTTTAAAGAAATAGATTTGGAAGGCCTTGATAAATTTTTTTGCTTGGTGAAAGCTATTGTCATCATAAAGTGTCATGACGTAAAATATATCCTTGTACCATATTAAGGATGGACATCTTTTTTTTGGGTAAAGAAATTTCTCCTTCCATAGATCCAAATGATCTTTATTGAAGAATATTATAAAGAATTTTTCATTAGGTTTCTTTATTCTTTTGGAAGATCATTAGTACTTAATATTTCAAGAATCTTCCGTTGAGATAGAAAATTATCCACCATCTTTAGTTCAAAGAAATCAAATGATGGCTCATGACAATATGATTTTTTGCTTGATGCTTGAAAAAATTTTAGAAACATAAGTTTTGATGAAGGGTATGAATGATTTGATGTTAAAACTATCATATTATTCATATAGAATCTCCATCATAGAATTTTCTTGAAGGTATCTTCTCAATAATAAATGGGATTTTTATAATAATATTTTTAAATTTTTCTTTGGATAAGAAATTTTTTGGATATCAGAATGAGGATCTTATAATTCTTGAAAAAGGTTTATTTTCAATATTACTTGATTGATCATTTAGATTTTTTGGGGATTATTTGAATCTTCATCAATTGATATCTTGAATCATATTTTTTCATTAAGTTTAGAATCACATTAAGAATGTCTTGATAATTTAAATTGATTGAATAAAGATTTCACAAATGGTTTATCTTGGAAAATTTCTGATTTTCTTAGTTTTTTAAAGAAAATTTTATTTATCATTTTAGATTAAAGAAATTTAAAAGATGATCTATTTGAATATCTTTCTTATAATTAAGTTATTTAATTACATTAAATTCATTTAATTTGTGGAGAACTTATTTTTTTAGAAGGTAATTAAGGTTTATCATACCATTTTTTGTGATGGAGATAAGATGCTTGATTATTTTTCTTACTCTTTGCCATTTTTTGGAGTTAAAACAACAACTTAGCATTGAACATATTACTACAAACATGCTATGAAAGGAATAGTTGCTTTGACTTATATTTCTTTCTCTTTTCTCAAATATAAAATATTTATTTTAGATGTTGGTCGAGAAGTAAATTTCTATACCAGTACAAAATTATCATACTTTGGTTGGAAGTATTCCTTCAACCTCTAGTCTTAAAAATTTGTAGCTCATTAAGATGAAAGTTCATTTCAAATGGAGTGGGAGATTGATTTTCTCTTTGGATGATAGATATGATTTTGTTTTAAGGTACATTTTGGGTGTGTGTGAAAGATCAAGACTTCTCGAGGTTTTGAAGGGATAAAAATAGGAGTGTGATGGATCGGCGAGGTTGAATCGACTTCAACATCACCATTTGTTTGAATTATCGATCACATCTTGATTAATGGAAGGTCTTGGTGAGCATTGAGATGGTATAGTCATGATTAAAATACTCATTATTTAATCACTCTTTTTAGTATTAATATAATACTGATTTGTTTGATCGAGTAGTTAGTTCTTTGAGACTTTTGAACTAGGATTTGAGTATTTAAAACTCAATGAATTCTAAAATTAGAGCAATAGTTTGGAAAAGGAAATCATAACCATAAAGTAAATATAATTTTAGAGCTTCAAAAGATTTATATCAAAGAGATAAACTTCAGTTAGAAAAGGTGTTGAAATAAATGCATGATAGGTATCTACAACACTCATTGATTGAGCCCTGAAGGCATCCATCTCTTAAGCTAAAATAAAGCATTTAGACCTTTAAGGTTAAAGATTTGAATCTATATCTTATCATCCTATATGAATATATTTAAAGTCTTTCATATATTTATGAGATCTTCAATAGTAGATAAATAGTTTTATCCATTTGATCTATAATAATGGTTTGTTACGGTCAGAAGATTTTCTCTTAAAATCAGGTTCCAAATTGATAAATGATAGTTTATCAATTTTGGGGATAAACCATCTATTTGTCTTCTTCATTCAAGAATGTCATTTGAGTTCTTGATTAAATTACTATTTCTCTAATGGTTAGATTAGGATTATAAAGAATAAACCATATTAAAAAAAGAGATAGGAAGATGATCAAGAGTTTGAAAAAATCATATAATAAATAAGTATAAACCTCCATTAGAATTATCTTTCATATATAGAGAAAAAGACTTTGCTTAAACAATTAAACAAGAAACTTTGCTTAGAAAGATTTAGAGATAATTATTAAATAGAAACTTTTCTTTGTTAAACAAATCTCTTATATTAAATAAAAAGATGCTTTGAGAAAAATTCTAGATTCTTATAAGATGTACTTTTGGAAGTAGCATTATTTCATTTGGTGGGACCCACTTTGTAAAGTAGGTTTCAGTGAATAAGACTACTTTTAAGTAAATTTATTATATCTTTATGAATTTAAGTTTCTTGATTGGATTAATATAAATTGCATTTGAATATAGATATGATTAAATCTAGTTGATTTTTATAATTTTTTTGATCCTTATGTTGAATCTTCTCATGAGGATAATGACTTTTGATCTTTTATCTCATCTAATCTCAAAATATTTTTTTTGAGGATTTAATTATTTATTTTTGCTTGAGCTTATTCTCAATGTTGATTAATTCCATCATTTTAGTAAAATTATCTTTGAAGATTAAATCTTTAAAATATAATCTTTATCATTTGTCATGAAAGAAGCAAGATTTTACTAAATCATTTTTTAGATTAATAATCATTTTGATTTTCATAGTCATTGAAGATCTTTGATTGGATCAAAGAATTTAATTATTAAAATAGTTCCACCATTAAGAAACAAGTTCTTTGGATAATATCTTCATTATGAACATAAAGAATACATGTTTATCTTGAAAGGAAGATTCATCATATTGCACATCATAATTTGAATTTTTATGCAAATTAGTGGATGATAAAATACATTTTTCTCTTGGAATGAGTTAGACCCATTCACTTTCATGAAAGATTTTTGTATACATTTCTTACAAATTTGTTTTTATGAGAACATGATTAATCTCTTACACTTTAATTGTATTAAGATTTTTTTCATAATTTTCTCTTGAGAGATTAGATTCAAATGGGAAAGGATTGACAAATATCTTTCAAATAAGGTTTATTGAATGTAGATTAATTTCAATAATATTCTATTTTATTTCTTTAAAAAAATAAGCATTTTTTCCATTTCAGCGTAGTTGAAGAGGATGTACCATAAAGATAAGTTTTCAAATCAATCAGAATTATTGAATTTATCTTTCATTTTTTAATGTCTAAAAAAAGAAGGACCATTAAGATGGTCATTCTTGATTGATCACATGATTAAATTCACATTAGGAAAATAAGAAATTTTCATTATCTTTTATGAATTCAAATGATCGCATTTAAATTGCCATGATGCAAAATTTATTTTTGAAACTAAATTTTTTTGACATCCAATTGAATAATGTATTTGGTGAATATCTAAGAAAATCTTTAAATCATCTTAATTTTGTTGCACTTAATCACATAAGTATTTTTTTATAATGAAATACTTTTCTTTGAGTAGGATTATTTAAAGAAACAAAGAACTAATTTTTTTTAGAATTCTTTGATTTGATACCTCATTTCGAGATCTTTCACAATTTTGAAACTAGTTCATAAGATTAAGACAGAATTTTGAACATTCTTTAATTTCTCATGGTATGAGTATCGAATGGTGAGATTCTTCTTAATATCAAAGAATAACCATCTTTGTAAAATTTTATAAATTAATGACATAATTGAGCTAAGCATTATGATTTTTATCTAAAATAATATCAGAAAATTTGTAATTTTCCTATTAATTGGTATAATAGAAGCATTGATATATTATAATAAAAATCTTATTTGAGTTTGAAATAATTTGATTTTTGATAAATCTTAACTCATTTTTTACAATTAAATTTAAATATTTTTAGATGGTTGAAGTGTTCATCATATTATTTGAGAAGAAGAAACATCGATATAGACTAAAATATATTTAAAATAATCTTTAAATATATCATTCATTTTATATCTGAAATTGAAGGTGCATTTTTTAAACCAAAGGGCATTACGTTTCATTAATAATGAAAGAAATATAAATTTATTGTTTTATTATAGATTCTTTTATCGGATGAATATCATTTTAAATCAAATTTGAAAATATTTTTGTATTATGCAATCTATTTAATAAATCCCTTTTATTATGATATCGATCCATTTTAAAACTTTGTTTAACTTGTGTAATTACAGTGTCTTCCTCTTTCCTTGAATTCATAACATAGAAATCTTATGCTCAAGGAGTAGGATTGAATTATTCCTTTCTTTAATAAATCGACAATCTCTTCTTTTCATAAAGTATTCTTTCTAAGGATGAGCTTTATGAATAATGTTCATTAAAATTATCAATATATGAGATCCACTACATGAGTCTTTCTTTGAGCATTGTGTTGTCAAAACTTCATTTTTGGAATTTTTTGGTGGATTTTTTCTTGAATTTTAAAAGAAATTTGTTTAAAAGTTAAACTAGCAATTTTTCTTAAATAATTTATATACATAGACTTATTATTAGCTTATTCATTTCATTAATGATAATTTCTTTAGATTGGTGATAAATTGTGATTTCTTTATCCCAAAGAAAATCTTGAATTAGTATCTCAATTAGAGGCATTATTTTAAGAAGAAAAAAGAGTTAAAATGTGTTGTGTAAAATTTTCTAAAATAAAAGGCATTTGAATACAAATAACATCTTCGATATAGATGATAATTTATATAATTGTAAAGACTATCATTCTTTTAAAATTTCAAAATATTTAGAAGGAATTATATTCTTGTATACAAATAAATGCTTTATCAAGAGTAAGAATTTGTAAAATAAATTCTTTATTTATAATTAATTTAATGAAAATATCATTTACGGTATATTGCCTTTGCATATTTTATAAGAAATCTATTTCTTGATTAGAATCGGCTTATATTTTCAAATGAATTAGTCTTGATTAATTTCAAGATCCATTACGACCATTCATTTGCTCTTTCGATTTAATTTTAAACTTCTAATTTTGGTTTCTTTAATTATCTTTTGCTCTTAAGAAGATGATACTTAGATTTTCTCAAATACTTGAGATAAGTATATAAAGGCTTGAATTTTCTAATTTAATATGAGGTTCTCACTTGATGTGATTGAGACTAGAAATATCTTATGAAGAATATGAATGATTTGTTGTTAAAAGTCATCATATTCCATTCATATAAAGAATCTCCATCATAAAATTTCTAGAAATGTATCTTCCTTAAACAATAAATGAAATGGTTTTATAATAATGTTTTTCCAAATTTTCTTAGGATAAGAAAGCTTTTGGATATCAAAGGAGGATGATATCTTGTAATTCTTGAAAAGGTTTTGAATTTTTTTTTTACTATTGATCGATATCGATTTGGTTGATATTTGAATCTTCATCAATTGAGATAATATTCTCAACTTTTTACTAAATTTAGAATCAAATTTTGAATGTGAAGTGGGTCTAACTTAGAGCTTTAGGAGGTGGTTGGATAAAAGGTTTCACAAATGGGTTTATCAGTAGAAACTTTCTGGCTTTATTTAGTTTGACTAAAACCTTTTGTTTAATAATACTCAGGTCTTTCTCTAGTAGGGTTTATATTCATCTTATCTTGATAATTTAAGATTCATGGATGGACAACGAAAATATTTTTTATAAGAAAGGTGCTTTCAAATTTTTCTTCTGTTTTATTCTTCTTGTACTCTCACTTGGATTTCTTCAACTTCAATTTCTTGTCATGTGTAAGTTCTTTTAATCTTTAATAAATAAGTTTTTTTATATATCACGGTTTAGTGATATCATTGCCATGATTAAATCACAGAAAGGATGTTGAGATTTTTTTTATTACATATCTATCTTTGATGAAGGTACTTTGATCATTCCTCTGCTTTATCTTTGAAAAATTTCATCCACATTCGTCATGCTTGATAGGGTGATAAGTCTTATTCATGTTGATTTTTTAAATAATTCTCTCTAGATTTATATTGTCTCATCAAATTAATAAATCCACATATTGGCTTGAAATTGTAATATTATTTGATGAAGATAATTCTCTAATGGAGGTTTATACTTAGTTTTTTTATCAATGTGGTGATTTGTTTCAAACTCTAGCATCATCTTCCTCTCTCCCTTTTTCCCCTTTTGATAATATCTTTTACTTCTTAAAGTAACTTTATCAACGATTAAGAAATAATAATTTGTCGAATTTAAAATTAGTTAATGAAGAAAAATAGATGGTCTCTAAAATTGATAAAACTATCATTTATTAATTTGAATTTTAAGGAAAATCTTGATGAAAATTGTAGTACCATTCTTGTAGATCATAAATAAAACCATTTATCTACTTGTATTAGAAGATAGCATAAATATATGCAAGACTTTAAATATATTCATATAGGGATCTGAGATATCATTCAAATTTAACCAAAAGGTAAATTCTATATTTTAGTAAGAGATGGCGATGCCTTCTTAGATCCACAATAGTGTTGTAAATATCATTTATTTAAATTTTATCTATTTATCTCTAGATATAAATCTTTTTGAAGCTCTAAATTACATTTATAGCATGGTTATGATTTCCTTTTAAATATTTATAATTTTTAGAATTCATTTTTGAGTTTTAAATACTCTAAATCTGATCTTTATGAGCGAATACTGATGAAAAAATATTAGCATGATATTATTCTTAGAGTGATTAAATGGAATGATTGGTATTTCAAAATCATGGATACCATCTCTCAGACCTTCCATTTCAGATGTAGATCATAATTCAACTGATGGATGTTGAGTTAGATTTAATTTGATCATACTTCTTGGGGTTTCTTCAGATCCTCAAATCAGATGGGATGGTTCAGACACTCACGAACCATATTGATTCAAATAAAAATCAATCTATCATGTGAAATCAATCTACTTCATTTGAACTTTATTCTTTCTAAGATAGGTTAATAGAGGTTATTACAAGAATACTTACCAAAGTCGATAATACTTGGTATAGAAGTTTTATAGAACTCAAATAAATGATATATATTTTGAGAAAAAGAGAGAAATAGTCCAAAGCAAATATTCCTTTCATAGCATGGTTTTGATTCTTATGTCAATGCTCATTTATTTTAATACCAAAAATGCAAAACAAATGGAAAAAATAATTGAAGCATCTTATTCCTCCATCTTGTAAAATGGTGGATGATAAACCTTTAGAATTAGCGACCTTCAAAAAATAAGTTCTTCCACAAATTCTAAAAAGAATTTATTATTATAATTAACAAACAATTATACTAATAGCATACTTTTTAATCAGCGATCATCTTTTGTTACAAATTAAAATCGATGAATCTTAAAATAAAAGGTTTAGCATACTAAAAGCTTTGAAAGCTTCTTAGTATAAACCCATTTGTGAAACCTCAACACCTCTAAGCGGCTCTTAAGTTAAGACCCTCTTATGAAGACATTCAAAATTTGATTATAAATTTAAATGAAAAGTATGTAGGATCTCTTGAAGATATCAGTCAATTGGATGAAGATTCAAATGAATCCTCATTTAAATTGATCTTGATCAATCAGTAATATTGAAAAGTTCAAAACCTTTTCAAGAATTATAAGATCCTCATCCTCCTTTTGATATCAAAACTTTTTTGAAAAAAATTTGGACATTATTATAAAATCCCCTCCTGATTTATTATTTGAGGAAGATACTCATTTTGTAAAAAAATTCTATGATGGAGATTCTTTATAAGATGGAATATTGATGGACTTTATGAACATCAAATCATTCATACCCTTCATGAATACTTATGTTTCTTCTTTTAATTTGTAGACATCAAGCAAAATTATATTGTCCTCAGATCATTTGATTTCGAACTCAAAGGATGGTGGGATAATTTTCTCTTGTTCCTCAGCGAAGACCTCCTTAAATTGACTTAAGAGGATCTTCCAAAAGAACAGCAAAAACCTAATGAAAATTCAGTCTATAATCTTCTTCAAACAATTATAGATTATTTTGCTGGATCCATTGGAGATCAAGGAGAAAAAACCCACTCCTTACTCCAAAAATTAAGATGTCCATCATTAACCCATTTTTGATGATACAAGGATATATTTCTAGCATGCGTCATGACACTTTATGCTGCCAATAGCCTTCACTGAAAGAAAAAATTCATTGAAGGCCTTCTTAATCTATTTGCTGAAGAGATTAAGGTTTCTCTTCATCTTTACGATGGAACCATCCCCCATGAAACCCTTACATATGGAAACCTTATTTCTGCATGTATTAAAACTGGTTTAGCAATGCTTTCGATCTTAAATTAAAGATCAAATGAAAGAGAACATATACTTGAAACTTAATTCTGAGCAATTCTGTGACCCTCGATATCCTTTATCTTTAACATAAGGAAAAAAGCACAAAAATTGTTTTCTAAGCATGAAAAAAACGTCATAAAAATGTGATAAATTCACGATTGAACTCTCATCTACGGTTCTAAAACCAAAGAGATAAGAGAAATAAAATGTTATAAATGGTGTCTGGTCATTATGCAATAGATGCAAGAAGAGTTAAATGAACTTATTGACGAAGGGTTAAATAAATCGATGAAAATTCATCTTGATTACGAAGAATAAGAAGAGAAGAAAGATCATATTTCATCTTCATCCTCATCATTTTGATATTTGATAATCTATCTGTTGCAAGACCTATTAGATAGACTATTATAAAATATAATAAATATGGTCTTGCTCATGACAAAGGACCAATTAATTAAACTTTTAGTACAAATTAAAGATGATTCAACTCATTGATAAAATTATTGATCTTTTAATGATAAGAAGAAAGATAAACTAGAAAAATTTAATTACAAGCCTCCATACTCCTTGTCAGTATTTAAGAAAAAAAAGAGGCAAGTTCTTTATCTTCTAATTGACTTCTTTATCACTGAATTAAAGAAATTAAAAGTAGAAGTTCAGCAAATAAAAGCTGGGCAAGAACAAATGAATGGTCATCTGATGAATCTTGAGATTAATCAGAAGATGCCTAATTCATTTGAAAATATAGAAGCCGATCCAGGTTTCTTACAAAATATTCAAAAGGCAATATACTAGAAATGGTATGTTTCCATTAAATTAATTATAAATAAAGAATTTATTTTACCAAATTTAGCTGCTCTAGTTGATAGTGGAGTAGATTTAAATAGTATACAAGAATAATTCCTTCTAAATATTTTGAAAAAAACTAGCTAGCGGTTAAAGCGTGATCTTTACAAATTAAGTATAAATTATCATCTATGGTATGTGTCAAGATGATATTTGTATTCAAATGCCTTTTATTTTAGTCAAAAATTTGACACAACACATTATTTTGGGAACTCCTTTTCTTCTTAAAATAATGCCTATCACTAGAATTGATGATACTGGAATTTAGTGTTTTCTTTGGGATAAAGAAATCACATTCCATTTTATCACCAATCTAAAGAAATTATCATAAATGAAATGAATAGGCTTAATAATAAGTCTATGCATATAAATTATTTACAAGAAGAAATTGTTAGTTTAACTTTTAACATAAATTTCTTCAAGAAAGAATTCAAAATTGCCACCAAAATTCTAAAGGAAGTGCGTGGTGACAATTGCTTTACGGGAAAGAAAGACTCATGTAGTGGATCTCCGTGCATTGATAATTTCAATGAACTAGACATTCCACTAAAGCTCATCCTTTGGATGAACACACCTTGCTTTATGCAAAGAAGAGATTGTTGATTTATTAAAGAAATGAATAATTTGGCAATCTACTCCTTTTGAGGTACACGCATTATGTTATGAATTAGAAAAGGAAAGGAAGACCCGACTTGTAATTAATTACAAGTCGTTAAACAAAGTTTTAAAATGGATCAGATATCCAATTCCTAATAAAAGGGATTTATTAAATAGATTGCATAATACAAAAATATTTTCTAAATTTAATTTAAAATCAGGATATTGGCAGATCCAGATAAAATAATCGGATCGCTATAAAACAGCATTTACGGTGCCCTTTGGACATTACGAATGGAACGTAATGCCCTTTGGTTTAAAAAATGCACCTTCTGAAGTTCAGCATATCATGAATAATATATTTAAAGATTATTTTAAATATATTTTAGTCTATATTGATGATGTTCTTGTGTTCTCAATACATTGTGAACACTTTCATTTAAAATAATTAAATGATTAATTTTAAAAAATGGATTAGTCATTTTGGCAAAAATCAAATTATTCTGAAATAAGATTTTAGGCCATAATATATCCAATGCTTTATTATACCAATTAATAGTATTGAATTTCTAAAATTTCTGATATCATTTTAGATAAAAGCCAGCAACAGCGATTCTTAGGAGCTCTCAATTATGTAGCTGATTTTTATCAAAATCTTGCCAAAGATGCAGCCCCACTCTTTGACAGATTAAGAAAGAATCCCCCACCAAAATTAAAGAAAGGGTTCAAAACCTTCTGTCTTAATCCGGACTAGTTTGAAATTATTGAAGCGATGCATCTGTTGGCTATGGAGGTATCTTAAAGCGTGAAAGAATTCTAAAGAATTAGTTCTTTATTTACGTAAATGGAATCTACTCAACAAATGTATTCCATTATCAAAAAGAAATGCTTTACGTGATTAAGTGCATCTCAAAATTCAAGATGATTTACTTAATCGTTTTTTCTTTTGTATTGGTTGTTCCCGGTCATCATTAATTCAACAAAATGTTAAAATTTAGTTTCAAAACAAATTTTTGCATCATGGCAATCGCAACTCTCTGTATTCGATTTTGACATCGAATTCATCAAAGGTAATGAAAATTCTCTGAATTGGATCGCTATAAAACAACATTTACGGTGCCCTTCGGATATTACTAATGGAACTTAATGCCCTTTGGTATAAAAAATATACCTTCTGAATTTCAGCATATCATGAATGATATATTTAAAGATTATTTTAAATATATTTTAGTTTATATTGATGATGTTCTGGTGTTCTCAAACAATATTGATGAACACTTCAACCATCTAAAAATATTTAAATGGTTAATTTTAAAAATGTATTAGTCATTTGAGAAAAAAAATCAAATTATTTTTTAAACTAAAATAAGATTTTTAGGCCATAATATATCAATGCTTCTATTATACCAATTAATAAGTATTGAATTCTTAACAAATTTCTTGATATCATTTTAGAAGTATTGAATGACCGTAAATCCCATTTGCGTGAGGCTTGAAAGGGTTGTAATTAATTACAAGTCACGGTCTTTCTCTTTCCATAATTCATAACATAGAATTACGGCTCAAGTAGGATTTACATTATTTCTTTCTTTAATAAATCAGCAATCTCTTCTTTGATAGTAGGAGGATTGTTTCCAAATTTTTTTTAATGCACTCAGGATATATAAAAAACATTTTTGATGTCCATCCATGAATCCCTGGGGAGGGGAAGGCCTTCTCATTTGCGATGGAAAATAATCCTCTAGGTATCAGACGTTCAAAATAGGACTTATCACCTATATAAAGCATCACATGATAGGGATGGCCATTTGATGAAGGCGGGATAAAAGCATGGGAGGAATGAACAAAGTTAAAGCATGGTGATGTAAAAAAAAAACATCCTTCTCCCATTTATCATGACTCGATGCGGACTTACACCGGGATATATAAAAGACTTATTTATTGAAAACTAAAAAGTACTTACGATGATGAGCGGGAAGAACTAAGGAGAGTCTAGGGAGAATAGAAGAGATGAAGAAGGAAAAGCGAAGGACTTAATACCACATGAGCCTCCTCATATAGAGTAGAGGCAAGGAGACTTTGCTTAAGCAAGGTACAATTATTAAACAAAAGAAAGCGTTAGAAATATGATGATATAATTAATAAATAAAACTTTGTTGTTAAGCAAAAATACTATTAAATAAAAAGATATGCTTAGAGGCTAAGAGGTCAATATAAGATGGCTACTTTTGGAAAGTATATTTCATTTGGTGGGACCTACTTTATGTAAAGTAGGTTCCTTACTGGTGAAGATAAGCGGCTACTTTTAGAAAGTAGCAATTATTTCTTTTGGTGGGTTTGCTTTATGAATTTAAGTTTCTCCGGTGAATTCCACATCGACGCCGTCAGAAGACTCGCCACTGTCACAGATATAGATAGGGTGATTAAACACCTTGGCGAGTGGATTTTCATAGATATTTTTGAGACGTTCCTTATGTTGAATCTCGATCTCATGAGGATAACATCTTTTGATGCTTTGTAGTACCTCATCTGCTCAAAATCTATAGTTTTTTGAGGGATCGTTAATTCAGAATAAGCTTTAATAATGGCTTTAATTAGCTTGAGCTTATCCTAAAGGTTGATTGAATTCCACCATTTTAGTAAAAATTGTCTTTGAAGGACCAACTAATTAAAGGGGTCCTTTCCAAGTATAACGTTCTAGCTCCAAATCGATGGGATTTGGCAGTCCGTGAAGAAATGAGCAAGATTTTGTCCTTGAATTATTTTTCTGGGATTAATAGCCCTCATTTTGGGGGCAGCTTCCATCCAGCCATTGAAGACCTCTTTGATTGGATCTGGATGAATATTTAATTCTGCTCCAAAATAGTTCCACCATCTGAAGAACCAAGCTGAAAGTTCTTTGTTGATAATATCTTTGGTTTTAAATTAGCGGAGGATAAGAATACATTTTTCTCTTGGAATGGAGTTAGACCCCATTCACTTTGATGAAAGATTTTTTGTATAACACATTTGCTATACAAAATTGTATGGTTCGTCTGATCACAAATATGATTAATCTCAATACACTTTAATTGTATTAAGATTTTTTCATAATTTTCTCTTGAGAGATTAGATTCAAATGGGAAAGGATTGTTTCCAAAAATATTGAAGCCGATTCTAATCAAGAAACAGGTTTCTTACAAAATATGCAAAAGGCAATATACCAGAAATGATATATTTTCATTAAATTAATTATAAATAAAGAATTTATTTTACCAAATTTAACTCTAGTTGATGGGCGATTTAAATTGCATATAAGAAGGAATAATTCCTTCTAAATATTTTGAAAAAATAAGCCAACGGTTAAAGGCAGCCGACGGTGAATCTTTACAAATTAACTATATTATCATCTGTGGCTGTGTGTCAAGATGATATTTGTATTCAAATGCCTTTTATTTTAGTCAAAAATTTGACACAACACATTATTTTGGGAACTCCTTTTCTTCTTAAAATAATGCCTATCACTAGAATTGATGATCTTGAAATTGATGTTTTCTTTGGGATAAAGAAATCACATTCCATTTTATCACCAATCTAAAAAAAATTATCATAAATGAAATGAATAGGCTTAATAATAAGTATGCATATAAATTATTACAAGAAGAAATTGCTAGTTTAACTTTTAAAATAAATTTCTTCCCCAAATTCAAAAAATTCAAAATTATCACCAAAATTCCAAAGGAAGTGCGTGGTGACAATCCTTTACGGGAAAGAAAGACTCATGTAGTGGATCTCCTGTACATTGATAATTTCAATGAACGAGATATTCCCACTAAAGCTCATCCTTGTCAGATGAATGAGCACTACCTTGCTTTATGCAAAGAAGAGATTCGATTTATTAAAGAAAGGAATAATTTGGCAATCCTACTCCTCTTGGAGTTGTACCGCATTCAGGAATAAAGCAAGGTCCTCTTTGGTTTTAGACCCCATTGAGAAGAAAGGAATAATTCGGCAATCCTACTCCATCATAACAATTATTTCTTCTGGTGGGTCTGCTTTATGAATTTAAGTTTCTCCAGCGGATTCCACGTCGATGCCGTCAGAAGACTTGCCACTATCGTAGATATAGATAGGGTGATTAAACACCTTGGTGAGTTAATTTTCATAGATTTTTTGAGACGTTCCTTATATTGAATCTCGGTCTCATGAGGATAACATCTTTTGATGCTTTGTAGTACTTCAAACGTAATGCCCTTTGGTTTAAAAAATGTACCTTCTGAATTTCAGCATATCATCAGACGACCATTCATTTGTTCTTGACTTTCATTTTGTTGAACTTCTACTTTTAATTTCTTTAATCCAATCTTTAGTTCAGATAAAGAAGCTGAATTGGAAGATGATGTACTTGCCTCAGATTTTCTCTTAAATACTTCAGATAAGGATTATATAGGAGGCTTGTAATTGAATTTTTCTAATTTATCTTTCTTCTTATCATTAAGAAGATCGATAATTTTATCATGAGTTGAATCATTTTCAACTTGTGCTAAAAGTTTAATTAATTGGTCTTTTTTTGCTGTGGGTGGCGTATCTGAATGTCATATTTATTATATTTTTATATTAGTCTATCAGTTGACAGGACTTGCAATAGTTAGACTTATCAGATTTATCAGAATCGATGAGAATGAAATATGATCTTCTTCTTCTTCGATTCTTTTTTGATCGGAGGATGTAAGAATTTTATCGGGGTTTGTTTTAACCCATCGTCAATCAGTTCATTTAACTTCTTGGATGCATCTATTTCGTAATGACACATGCGACCACATTTATAACATTTTATTTCTCTTGTATCTTTGGTTTTAGAACCAGAGGGACGAGAGTGCCTGTGTTTGTGCGTGAATTTATTAGAGCCATGATAGGGTAAATCCCTGGGGAGGGGAAGGATGTTAGAGATTTTTTTGTTACATTTCACCATGCTTTGGATGAACTAGTACTTTGTTCATTCCTCCCATGGCTTTATCCCACTATGCTATATACACAATATTGTATAAACTATACTATATTGTGTAGAATAGTATATACACATACACTACACTAAAAATAATAGTACTAATGTAGGATAATAATAGTAGTATATACACTACACACAATACTAAAGTTTAGTATATATAGTATAATATATACTACACACTAGTGTGTATAACTATATATTATATATAGTGTATAGTATATATAGTGTAGTATAGTATAGTGTATATAGTATATTGTATAGTAATCCTATAACACTCTAGTGTATACTATACTATACACTATAGTGTAGTATAGTTTAGTATTGTGTATATGTGTATGGTATCTATGGTGTATCTGGTACTATATTTATAATCTTACCTACTATCTTATATAAACACACTTTTACACAATAATGTATGTATGGTTATGATGTATGTAATTAATGGTATGGTATGTTATATTATGTTGTATGTTGCTTGCATATAATACGTTGTGTTACGCTACATCTTAATATATGTTGTCTATTACTATCTTGCATCTTGTAATACCTTGTACTATTTATATATCTGCTGCACTGCGCTTTGCTATCTTCTTATCTTTGCTATATTATATTGATGTATATGTATGCTATATCTTTACTGGTGTGTGGTGTATTTTTATGCTATGCTTGTTATCTATGTATATGTTATGCTTATGTTATCTGTATGTATATATATGCATATCTTGTACACTATCTTGCCTTTACACGCTGCATCTTATCTTGTGCGCACTACACTTTGTGTATTATCATGTAATAATACTTACTGTATGTTATGATGTGGTGTAATATAGCGTAGTAATTGTAGTATACTACATATAGTGTAATACTACACTATACTATATATATACTATATACTACATACAATAATAGTATAGGGTAGTATATATTAAAGTGTAGTATACATTACTAGTATAGTGTATGTATACTATAGTAATGTAGTATGTAGTATATACATATATGTACACTAAATATACACTGCATAGTATAGTATAGTGTTAGTGTGTATACTATATATGGTATAAGTAATGTATGGTATAGTATTGTATATTATGTAATGTATGTACATATAATATAGTATACACAATACACTTAGTGTATTACACTATACTACATAGTAATAAAGTGTAATATATATAGTATAGTGTAATGCAGTGTGTAGTATATACTACACATAGTATGTATATAGTATAGTGTAGTGTAGTATATAGTGTATAGTATAGTGTAGTGTATATAGTATGTAGTGTATAGTATAGTGTAGTGTAGTATATTGTGTATAGTATAGTGTTATGTATGGTATGCGTTATGGTATACATTATGGTACTATCTTATCTTATAGTGGTCGTTATCTACATATAATGTGTATATTGCAATACAATGGTGTGTATTGTATACCTGTACTTATATATTACACTTATGCTACTCTAATATGCTATACTTATCTAGCATACATGTGGTAGCATATATGGTATGGTTGTTGGGCTACACTTAAAATACTAACCTATACTATATATGGTGTTAATATGGTATATTATGTTGTATTGTATGTTATGCTATATAATGTACATTGTCTTACTACATACTACATGTGTCTTAAAAATAATGAAAAAAAAAATTATACTATTAATATCGCATCTTATATAAACACTATACTTACTATCTTGCTATACACTATTACATGTACATCTTGTATTGTGTATATACTACCTACCTATCTTTGTATTACAAGATAATGCATTATATTAATGTAGTTATGGTGTTATATGGTGTTATAAAAATTATCTTTACTACATATATGGTGTCTTGTTGTTATATACCATTCTTATATGGTATTGGTATGTATGTATAATTATGGTATGAATTGGATTGTTATAATGTGTATAGTATAGTATAATATATAAGCATATTATATAATATAATATAGTGTGTAGTGTATATACTACATACTAGTAATAGTATAGTATATTATAGTGTATTGTATATTGTACTACATATATTATAGTATTGTAGTATAGTGTATAGTAAAGTGTGTAGTGTAGTATATACTATAATATACTACACAATATTATATATATTACACACACAATACTATACACACTATAATATAATATATTATAGTGTATTGTGTATTGTACTACATATAATATACATTGTACTACACTATAATATACTATACTATTACACAGTGTACTATACTATACTACATATATGTATTGTATTGTATAGTATAGTATAGTATAATATATAGTAGTGTAATACACTATACTAAACTATATTACATAGTACTAAAGTGTAGTATATATAGTATAGTGTAGTGTAGTGTGTAGTATATACTACACATAGTATGTATATAGTATAGTGTAGTGTAGTATATAGTGTATAATATAATATAGTGTATAAATTATATAGTATATAGTAATAGTACCTTATATATGTAGTATGTAGTGTAGTACAATATATATTATATGTAGTACAATATACAATACACTATACTATATTATAGTAATACACATTGTGCATATTGTAAATATAGTATAGTATATAAGCACATTGTATAATATAGTATAGTATGTAGTGTATACACTACATACTAGTAGTAGTGTAGTGTATAGTATACTATGCACTATTAATAGTGTAGTGTATATACTACATATTAGTAATACAATATACTATATTATAATACACTAGTAATAATATATAGTATAAGTAGTGTATGGTAATATCTTTATATATATCTTTACTATCTACATTTATCTACATATGTTTTATCTTATTATTCTTGGTATGTAGTATACTACACACCAATCTAAGCTTTACTATAATAATGTATAATATGGTATGGTGTGTGAGGGTGTTATATCTTTAGCATCTTGTATATATATGTATATGCATGATACTTACATATGGTATACATTGTCTTATACATGTACACATACCTCTTATATACATACCATATCTACATGGTAATAAAGGTGTTGTATATGGTATGGTCGGTTAGTGTATAGTATATACTACACATAGTATGTAAATAATATAGTGTAGTGTAGTATATGGTGTGTAATTATGTATGGTGTGGTGTAATTATATAGAATCTTATAGTATAATATGGTCAGTATTATTGTAGTGTATATATCTTTATGCTATCTTACACTAGTAGTCTTTATTATTAATTGAGTGTTTATGTATATTATTACGCATATGTATGTATTATTGATATTGTATGTTATGGTGTTGTTGTATGTATGGCATAATGTATGTTAATATGTGCATATATGTATATGCTATGCATACATTATACATTATTGGTATGGTATGGTACATTGTATATTATTGTGCGTATCTTGCATATATACACTTCTTATGCATATGCTGGACTATATACGCTATCTTGCATATAGTTATTGTATGGTGTAATGGTATGATAATACATATATGGTATGTAATATGTATGTATATTATGCAATACCAATATATACACTATCTTTATGCGCGCACTTTACACTGTAATATTGTATGCTATGCTATGTTGTGTGGAATGTATGTCGCATACCTACACTAATAATACACTCTGGTGTGGTATAATTATGGTATATACCACTAATGCTAAAGGTTATATATGCATTTATAAACCTATACATTTGACTGTATCAATCTTATATATATGGTTATTACTGATACTAATATACTATCTTGTATATTATGCATATGCATGTTATGCTATACTTTATGTTGATGCTTTCTTACATATCTTTATCTTTATGGTAATAGTTAAGGTATATCCTTATGGTAATGATTGTGGTGTATGTATATCTTTGTGGTGTCTTATTGTGTAATATATGCTACACTATAATGCTATATACTTGCATATTGTATGGTGTGTATAAATACTTGTATGTAATTGTATATATGGTGTAATTATGATATATGGTATGGTATGGTATATTATGTAATGTGATAATGGTATCTTTATACCAACATCTTTGCAACACTATAATGTGGTATCTTGCTATATTATAATGTGGTATATATGCATGGTGTATGCTACTTATACACCAACATCTTTCTTATACTGTACTGGATGTTATATGCACGTTGTGCTACATATGGTATGTTATTTGTACATAATATTATAATGTAATTATAATGCACTATATGTATGGTGTAATATGGTGTAATTAATAATAATACATATATTATAGTATTACACTTTCTTATATGGTTTATTATTGATGTTATAATATATATATTAGTAAGGTGTATATGTATGGTGTAATATTATGGTTAATGATTATTATACATTTAATATATGTATATGGTTACGTTATACAATGCATTGTATGGTATATGCTATTACACACTATATCTTACTATATCATATGCACTTTAAAGTATGGATTGGTGATGGCATAATGGTATGGTATGGTGTAGTATACACTACACCCAATACTAAACACTCTATATTATGAGAATGTATAATAATACACTACAATATACTATATATTACACTATACTCTACACTATACATTACACATATGTATATGGTGTGGAGTGGTAATATGCTATATTACACACTACATTATCTTATCTTATGAGTATTACATATGCTATCTTATATAATTTTGTGTATGTCGTTGTACATGTTAATATGGTATATTATATTTATATAATTATACTATATATTGTATGTACGCTGTTATTATATACTTGTATACCACTTTATCTTTGCACTTTTATCTTGTATATTCTTATTACATTATGTTGCTTATATAATACATATCTTTGATAGTTAATATAATATGGTATGGTGTATTGTATATGTGTAATGTATATTTATCTATATATAGTGGTGTTATCTTACATATAATTGCTATATTATCTATCTATATTATGTGCACACAATGCTATACTTGGCAACTAAACATTTATGGGTATGGTATATGGTATGGTGTAACTTACAATAATGTAAGCACATTGTATAGTATAATATAGTGTATAGTATAGTATAGTGTGGTGTATATGTAATGTATACTATATTATACTATATTATAGTAGTGTTATGTAGTATACACCACACTATACTATATTATGTGTAGTGTGGTACAATGTATATTATATGTAGTATAATATAGTGTATAGTATAGTGTAGTATAGTATAGTATAATATATTAAAGTATAGTATAGTGTAGTATATAGTGTATAGTATAGTGTAGTGTATATATGCATTGGTATGTAGTAATGTACATATAATAATGAATATGCTTGTAATGGTACCTTTCTCTATAATATACTATACCTACCTACAACTACGTATAGTATTAGTATTGTGTTTGGTATCTTTGTTGTATGTGTTTAGTATTATGTAGTATACTATATATAGTGTTGTAGCATAGTGCATAGTATAGTATAGTGTGTAGTGTAGTATATAGTATAGTATATTGTATAGTATATTGTGTATAGTATAGTGTAGTGTATATAGTATGTAGTATATAGTAATAGTAGTATACTATACATGTAATATACAATACTATTACTATATTGTATAGTGTAGTGTAATGTGTAGTATACTTGCACAATGTAATATATATGGTTGAAGTGTGGTAATGTATGTAGATGTATGGTAATGGTGTAGTATTACATTATTCATATATATCTTATATACCATATGCATTATATCTTCTAATTACCTAAACTAAATATTATGTGGTATATACTACACATTATTACACATACTATATATACACTTTATTATTATGTAATTATGGTGTATTACACTTCTTGTATATTATACTATACTATCTTGTACATATATGTGTAATGTATGGTATAGATATAATATAGTGTTGTGTATGGTATGTGTATATAGTGTATGGTATGGTATAATTGTAGTGTATGTTAGTATATATTATATGTGTATATGTGTATTATGTATATGGTATAGTGCGGTATATTACTATCTTGATGTACATCTTATATGAGTGGTGTATATGTCTTATATAGCATGGTGTATTTTATTATCTTTATGAGTGTATAGTATTGTAGATAGTAGTGTAATACACTATACTATACTATATAGAGTGTATATATACATATAATATAGTGTAGCATTAGTTTATTACTAGTAAAATGGTAATAGTCTTTATTATACAATGGTATGTATATAGTGTAGTGTGGTGTATTGTAATAGTATTCTATTCTTGGTATATCTTAGCATGGTATAATGTAGCATTAGTATAGTGCATTTAGTATACATTTATAGTGTGTTTTGTATTTATGTGGTATCTTATATATGTTGTGGCGGTTATATGGTATAGTGTGTAGTATAGTACAATGTAGTGTAATTATGTATACACAATATTACACTATACAATATTATGCATATAGTGTAGTATTATACACTATACTATACTATAGTAGTGTTATACTACATATAACACTACAATACTATATTATTACTACTATATACGTATGATGTGGTATGGTATATATACTTTATATTATCTTATACTATACATATATATGTGGTATGTAGGTACAAATATAATTATAAGTAATGTATATTATGTATAGTATATGGTATTATACTATATTATAGTAGACTATCTATGCATAGTGTATGGTGGTGTATAATGTGGTATGGTATATAATTATGATATAATTATGGTATACATGACATTATGGTATATATTACGTTAACATTATATAATGTTTGTATATTAATATAATGTTTGTATTATACACTATCTTATACTAAATAGTGTTATGCATATATCTTACCTATATTAATGAGTTAATGGGTATGTATAGTTATATGTATCATAATATTAAGTAATAGTATGTGGTATAATGTATGTTATGTGTAATAATATATATGTATATAGTAATACACATTATTATAATGTAAAACACTTTATATCTTATGCTATCTTATATATAAATATCTTACATATATTATAGTGTATAGTATATGTAGTATATACACTATATATTGTAATATAATATATGTATATAATTATTATTATGATATAATAATGTTATGTGCATATATTATGGTATAACATACATATATACACCTTTACATACAATATACATGACATATATATAAGTGTATGTATTGGCATATTTACTTTATATTATATGTTGTGTATAGTTATATATATGTCATGTATACTACATACTAATAATAGTATAGTATATTATAGTGTATTGTGTATTGTACTACATATAATATACATTGTACTACACTACATAATATATAGTAGTGTATATTGACAAACACTATATTATAGTATATAGTAGTGTAATACACTATACTATTATACTATCTTTGTTATGCTGGCATCTTTGTAATGTATCTTGCATGTTATGTAATAATATACTATAACAACATAGTATAGTGTGGTGTATATATATTATATGGTATGGTATATTATGGTATTTATATGATGTGGTATATTATACAAATATATATATAATGGATGCTACTACACCTTTACCATCTTGCTATAATATTTTGTTATACTAATTATATGGTTGTGTTATTAATATATCTTATATATGTATACATATCTTTTGTACACTTTATGGTATAATTTACTTAGTAATGATATATGGTGTATGCGTTGTATAGCTACTGCTATCTTAATAATGGTATTGTAATACACATAATTACATATCTTATCTATTACATATGTGTAATGTGCACCTTTATTATTGGTATAATATACGCAATAATTATAACACTCTGATACATGTATGTATAATATAATATATGGTATACATCACTATGCTATCTATTATAAATTATATACATACAATACTAAAACTGGCGATATATATTATATGTTTTATTATATTAGTAATTACACACTATATACAAGTTGTAATATATGGTATAAGTCAATACATGTATAACATTGGTATATATAATACTACATTATTTGATTGTGTAGCTAAATACATTGTGTGAGTGTGCTTATCTTGTACACTATGCACTCACAACCTATGGTATTACACATACTAAATACCTTATGCTAATCTTGTACTATCTTATGCTGGTATACTGGTAAAGTATGGTATGGTAATGTATAATTGGTGTATACACTATACCACTTTATCACATAGTAATGTGTGGTGTGGTGTGAATTATTATATATATACTATGCATGGTATGTATATGGTATATGATGTGTAGATTGTATTGTATTATACGTTGTGCTACCCATATTTATCTTATACATACCATGCTGACACTACAATGGTATACTAAATGCACATGCTTCTTTGCTATCTTTACAGGTATATCTTGGTAATGGTAATACTTTTTTTATTGCATATATGTATGTATAATGTATGCACATATTACATATCTGATATTGTTGCGTATATGTGGTATTATACCTTATGGTATCTATAGTGGTGTTATACTACATATAAACATATCTTTAAGTTATACTCTACACTATGTTGCTATATAATTATATTAAATTATGGTATATATTGTGAGGTATATGATATATGGTATGTTATTGATTGTATAATGTATACATTAGGTATGATTATATATATATATGGCATTTACATATTATAAAACCATATAGTTATATATTATATGTATGGTGTATGTTTATTACATACATATTATATATTAATGTGGTATATGGTATATAGTATAATAATACATATGGTATACTATACACTACATCTTAACAATATAATATAGCAAATATTTTATACATATTGTGCAATATAATGGTATTACATTTATATTATCTTATGGTAGTGTTATGTATATATTATCTTTATCTTACTATAAATATGGTGTGTATCTTAACACTTTATATATAATAATATTATGTTATTAACCGATATGGTATGGTAAGAGTATATGGTGTCTTTATACTATCTTTGTAGTATATATGTATTTATATACTTTTATATTATAATATATGACTAAACAATTGCTTATAGGCATGTGTATGTTGACATATTTTAGTCTAATATACTGCTATGTTGTACGTTATCTTATCTATCTTATGCTACACTGCATCTTTTGTTATGTGTTGTATACTTGTAATATACTATCATATAGTGTAATATATACTTAATATTGTATGTGTATACTAATATACTATACATATCTTATCTATCTTACTACACTACATGCTCAGGTGTTATATATATATAATTTATGTTGTGTATTGTACTACATATATATACATTGTCTACATCTTGCATATATAGTTATTATATTACTATACTACATCTTGCTCTATATCTATATACAAATAATAAACACTTTATATCTTACCTTCGTTGGATCGGAAGACATTTAATTCTGCTCCAAGAAGACTTAAACCAGGATAAATAACAAAGACTTATTTATTAAAAACTAAAAAGTACTTACACGACTTAAACCTGGATATATAACAAAGGCTTATTTATTAAAAACTAAAAAGTACTTACACGATGATAGTAGGTAGAAAGCAGGAAGAACTAAGGAGAGTACAAGAGGAGAATAGAAGAGAATAAGAGATGGGAAAAGCGAGCCACAGCACACTTAATACATAGATGAGCCTCCTTATAGAGTGGAGCAGGAGACTTTGCTTAGAAGAAGGTACAATTATTAAATAAAGAGAAACATTGCTTAAAGCTAAGCAATGGTATAACTATTAAATAGAAACTTTGTTAAAGCAAAGCTACAATTATTAAATAAAAAAGATACTTTGCTTAGAGGTTAAGCAAAGGTACAGAATATTATAAGATGGCTACTTTTGGAAAGTAGCAATTATTTCATTTGGTGGGACCCACTTTATGAGTTATAAAGTAAGTTCCTTGCTGTTGAAGATAAGCGGCTACTTTTGGATAGTAGAAATTATTTCTTCTGGTGGGTCTGCTTTATGAATTTAAGTTTCTCCAGTGGATTCCACGTCGATGCCGTCAGAAGACTTGCCACTATCGCATATATAGATAGAGTGATTAAACACCTTGGCGAGTTGATTTTTATAGATTTTTTTGAGACGTTCCTTATGTTGAATCTCGGTCTCATGAGGATAACGTCTTTTGATGCTTTGTAGTACTTCATCTACTGATAGCTCAAAATTCATAGTTTTTTGAGGATCGTTAATTCAGAATAAGTTTTAATAATGGCTTTAATTTGCTTGAGCTTATCCTCAATGTTGATTGAATTCCATCATTTTAGTAAAATTATCTTTGAAGGACCAATTGATTGAAGGGTCCTTTCCAAGTATAACGTTCCAGTTCCAAATCCATGGGATTTGGCAGTCCATAAAGAAATGAGCAAGATTTTATCCTTGAATCATTTTTTTGGGATTAATAGCCCTTATTTTGGGTGCAGCTTCCATCCATTCATTGAAGACCTCTTTGATTGGATATGGAAGAATATTTAATTCTGCTCCAAAATAGTTTCACCATCTAAGAACCATCTTGAAGTTCTTTGTTGATGATATCCTTGTTCATTATGAACATCCATGAATGCCTTCATTTGTCATTGAGAAGGAAGAAGGCCTTCATCATACACATGCACCAATAATTTACACCAATTTTGTACTGTAAATTAGTGGAGGATAAGAATACATTTTTCTCTTGGAATGGAGTTAGACCCCATTCACTTTGATGAAAGATTTTTTGTATAATGCATTTGTTATACAAAATTGTATGGTTCGTCTGATCACGAACATGATTAATCTCAATACACTTTAATTATATTAAGATTTTTCATAATTTTCTCTTGAGATTAGATTCAAATGGGAAAGGATTGTTTCCCAAATATCTTTCAAATAAAGCCCACAGATTATTTATTGAATAATCAGAGGGATTAATTTCAATAATATTCTATTTTATTTCTTTAGAGAAATAAATAGGTTCTTGTGCAAAGACATCTTTTAGGGATGGTGTTGCAGCTTTTTTTAGAGGTTCACCCTTTTTTAAACATAGTTGAAGAGGAAGTACCATAAAGATAGGTTTTCAAATCAATCGGGCAATTGTTGAATTGGGGATCTTTGCCATTAGGCGGTATGGGACCTCCGTGAAAGAAGGACTTCCTTGGTTAAGAGTGGTCATTCTTTGATGCGGGGTGATCCGATGGTCTGTAAGAATTGGGTAAAAAATCAAGAGAATTTTCATTTCCTTTGATGAATTCAATGTCGAAATCAAATACAGAGAGCGGCGATTACCATGATGCAAAAATTTATTTTGAAACTAAATTTTTAACATCTTGTTGAATGATGTATTTGGTAGGAATAGTCAATACGAAGGAGAAAATACTGATTAAGTAAATCATCTTAGAATTTTGAGATGCACTTAATCACAGAAAGCATTTATTTTTTGATAATAGAATACTTTTATTGAGTAGGATTCCATTTACCAGAAACAAAGCAAACTAATTCTTCTTTAGAATTCTTTCACTGCTTTAGGATACCTCCATAGCCTTATCATCGGTTTCAACAATTTTGAAACTAGTGGGGTCCAAGATTAAAGGCAGGGAAGGTTTTGAACCCTTTCTTTAATTTTTATCTTGCCATGGTATGAGTATCATACCATGGTGGGGATTCTTTCTTAATCTGTCAAGAGTGGTGCATCTTTGGTAAGATTTTGATAAATCAATTTGAGTGCTCTAAAAGCTATATGGTTTTATCTAAAATGATATCAAGGAATTTGTTAGCAAATTCAATACTTTTATTAGTTAGTATAATAGAAGCATTGGATATATTATGGCCTAAAAATCTTATTTTAGTTTGAAATAATTTATTTTTGGCTCTGAAATAACTAACCCATTTTTTAAAATTAACCATTTAAATGTTTTTAGATGGTTGAAGGGCACTATAAATGCTGTTTTATAGTGATCGATTCTTTTATCACGATTTTGCCAATATCCTGATTTTAAATCAAATTTAGAAAATATTTTTGCATTATGCAATCTATTTAATAAATCCCTTTTATTAGGAATTGGATATCTGATCCATTTTAAAACTTTGTTTAGCGGCTTGTAATTAATTACAAGTCGCGGTCTCCCTCTTTCATTTTCTGCCGAATTCATAACATAGAATGCGGTACAACTCCAAGGGGAGTAGGATTTTCGTATTATTCCTTTCTTTAATAAATCAGCAATCTCTTCTTTGCATAAAGCAAGGTAGTGCTTGTTCATCTGACAAGGATGAGCCATAGTGGGAATATCTCGTTCAATGAAATTATCAATGCGGAGATCCACATAAGTCTTTCTTTCCGAGAAAGCAATTAGGTTGTCACCACAAACTTCCTTTTAGAATTTTTGGTGGCAATTTTGAATTTTTTCTTTGAATTTTGGGGAAAAAATTTGCTATTTAAAAGTTAAACTAGCAATTTCTTATTGTAAATAATTTATATGCATAGACTTATTTTTAAGCCTATTCATTTCATTTATGATGATTTCTTTAGGATTGGTGATAAAACGGAATGTGATTTCTTTATCCCAAAGAAAACACTGAATTCCAGCATTAATTCTAGTGATAGGCATTATTTTAAGAAGAAAAGGAGTTCCCAAAATAATGTGTTGTGTCAAATTTTTGACTAAAATAAAAGGCATTTGAATACAAATATCATCTTGACACTGACCGGATGATAATTTATACTTAATTTGTAAAGATTCACCGTCGGCTGCCTTTAACCGTTGGCTTATTTTTTCAAAATATTTAGAAGGAATTATTCCTTCTTGTATACAATTTAAATCTGCTCCACTATCAACTAGAGCAGTTAAATTTGGTAAAATAAATTCTTTATTTATAATTAATTTAATGGAAATATACCATTTCTGGTATATTCCTTTTGCATATTTTGTAAGAAACCAATTTCTTGATTAGAATCAACTTCAATATTTTCAAATGAATTGGGTGTCTTCTGATTAATTTCAAGATCCATTAGATGACCATTCATTTGCTCTTGCTCAGCTTTAATTTGCTGAACTTCTAATTTTAGTTTCTTTAATTTAGTTTTTAGCTCTACTAACGAAGCTGAATTAGAAGATGATGTACTTGCCTCAGATTTTCTCTTAAATACTTCAGATAAGGAGTATATAGGAGGCTTGTAATTTTATCTTTCTTCTTATCATTAAGAAGATCGATAATGTTATCACGAGTTGAATCATCTTCAGCTTGTGCTTAATATTTAATTAATTGGTCTTTTTGCTCATGGGTGAGCGTATACAGACCTGCCATATTTATTATATTTTTATAATAGTCTATCTGTTGATAGGACTTGCAACAGTTAGACTTATCAGATTTATCAGAATCTGATGAGGATGAAATATGATCTTCTTCTTCTTGATTTTTTAGAATCAAAGGATGTAAGCAAAATTTTCGTCAGGGTTTGTTTTAACCGTCAATCAAGTTCATTTAACTTCTTCTTGATAGTGCATCTATTTGCGTAATGACCTATACGGCCACATTTATAACATTTTATTTTTCTTGTCTCTTTGGTTTTAGAACCAGAGGGATGAGAGTGCCTGTATTTGTGCATGAATTTATCACATTTTTTATGACGTGATTTTTCATGTTTAGGAAAAATAGTATTTCGTGCTTTTTCCTTGTGTTTAGAAGATAAAGCCTGAGGGTCACATTTGAATTGCTCATAGAATTTGCCAAGCTATTTGTGCTCAAGTAAACGTTCTCTTTTCATTTGATCTTTTAATTTAAGATCAGAGCAGATTGCTAAACCAATTTTAATACATACAGAAATAAGGTTTCCATATGTAAGGGTCTCATAGGGGATGGTTCCATCGTAAAGAAGAAGAGAAACCTTAACCTTTTCAGCAAATAGATTAGGAAGGCCTTCAATGAATTTTTGCTTCCAATTAAGGCTATTGGCATCATAAAGTGTCATGATGCGTGCTAGAAATATATCCTTGTACCATCAAAAATGGGTTAAGGATGGACAACTTAATTTTTGGAGTAAGGAGCGGGTTTTTTCACCTTGATCTCCAATGGATCCAGCAAAATGATCTATAATTATTTGAAGAAGATTATACCAAATTTTCATTAGGTTTTTGCTATTTTTTTGGAAGATCCTTAGTACTTAAGTCAATTTCTAAGGAGGTCTTCCGTTGAGGAACGAGAAAATTATCCCACCATCCTTTGAGTTCGAATGGATATGATTCAGTGACAATATGAGGTTTTGCTTGATGTTTAGATTGAATAGCAGTAGCAAACATAAGTATTCAATGAAGGGTATGAATGATTTGATGTTCAGAAAGTCCATCAATATTCCATTCATATAAAGAATCTCCATCATAGGAATTTCCTACGAAATGAGTATCTTCCTCAAATAATAAATCGAGGTGGGTTTTTATAATAATGTTTTCCAAATTTTTCTTTGGATAAGAAAGTTTTTGGATATCGAGAGGATGAGAATCTTGTAATTCTTGAAAAAGGTTTTGAACTTTTTCAATATTACTTGATTGATCAGTATCAATTTGTTGAGGATTCATTTGAATCTTCATCCGATTGACTAATATCTTCAAGAGCTCTACATACTTTTCACTTAAGTTTAGAATCAAATTATGAATGTCTTGAGGGTCTAACTTAAGAGCATTTAGGAGGTGGTTGAATAAAGGTTTCAAATGGGTTTATACTTGGTTTTCTGAAGCTTTACTAGTTTAGAGATAAACCTTTTGTTTAAGCATCGATCGATTTTAGATTCTAGGCTAAAAGATGATCGATGGTTATTTGAAGTATCTTATTACTTAAGTTATTTTATTACGATGTAAATTCCTTTAGAATTTGTGGATGAACTTATTTTTTAAAGGCGCTAATTCTAAAGGTTTTCATCCACCATTTTACAATTGATGGAGGATAAGATGCTTCAATTATTTTCCTTGCTCTGTTTGCCATTTTTTGGTAGTTAAAACAGCAACTTGAGCAAATTGAGCATAGTAACTGCAAAACCATGCTACGAAAGGAATAGTTACTTCAGCTTGACTATTTCTTTCTCTTATTTTCTCAAAATATAAATCATTTATTTTGAGATGTTGGTCTTGAGAAGTAAAACTTCTATACAGTACAAAATTATCATACTTTGGTTGGAAGTATTCCTTGAAGAACCTCTCTAGTCTTAGAACCTTTTGTGTAGCTCATTAAGACTAAAGTTCATTTCAGATAGAGTAGGAGATTGATTTTCACTCATTGGATGATAGATATGATTTTTATTTAGGGGAAGGGCCTCGGCTGATGGTTCAGGAGTGTGTGAACCATCAGATCTAGATTTCTCTGAGGTTTTAGAAGGGATAGAAACCCTAGGATGTGTGATAGATCGATGAGGGTTGAATCTGACTTCAACATCACCATCAGCTGTTTGAATTATCTGATCAACATCTTGATTAATGGAAGGTCTTGGTGCGACTGCAGATGGTATAGTCCATGAGTCAGGAAATACCACCTCATTCCATTTAATCACTCTGTTAGTAGCAATATGGAATGCTAACAGATTTGTTTCGATCAGAGTAGTTCGTTCAGCTAGTTGAACAGCTTTCCAAACACTAGGATTTAGAGTATTTAAATCTCAAAAAAGAATTTTGAAAATTTGAGCAATAGTTTTAGAAATCGGAAGGAAATCATAACCATAAAGCTGTAAATGTAATTTTAGAGCTTCAAAAAGATTTATATCAGAAAGAGATAAACTCGATTGGGAAAGGTGTTGAAATAAAATTTACATACATGGCTAGTCTACAACTCATTATTGAAGGAAGGCGCCATCTCTTGGGCTTGCTAAAATAGAAGCATTTAGACCTTTAAGGGTTAAAGGTTTGAATGCTATGTATCATCCCTATATGAATATATTTAAAGTCTTGCATATATTTATGTAGATCTTGTTAGTAGATAAATGATTTTATCATTTGATCTCTTTTAATGGTTTGTTACTTTTCAGAAGATTTTCCCTTAAAATCAAGGTTTAAATTGATAAATGATAGTTTTATCAATTTTGGGGAAGACCATCTATTTAGGTCTTCTTCATTCAAGAACTCATTTTAGTTCTTGATTAAATTATTATTTCTCCTAATCATTGATTAGAAGTTACTTGAGAGAAGTAGAAGCCATATATAAAAGGGAAAAGAGAGAGGAAGATGATGCAGAGTTTGAACAAATCACCACATAAGGATAAAATAAACTTAGTATAAACCTCCATTTGATTATCTTCATCAACAAAAGACTTACAACCCTTTCAAGCCTCAATAATTTGTGAAACCTTTATAAATACCTCTAGCGGCTCTTGTGGATCTTGATTATTTGATTCTAAATTTAAGTGAAAACATGTAGACTCTTGAAGATATCATGGTGATGAAGATTCAAATGAATCCTCAACCAAAGCGGACTGATCAATCTTGAAAAAAGTTACTTTTTTTTAAAGATTCATCCATGATATAAACTTTTCTTATCAAAAGAAAATTTGGAAAACATTATTATAAAATCTTATTTATTTGAGGAAGATACTCATTTTGTAGGAAATTCTATGATGGAGATTCTTTATATGAATGGAATATTGATGGGCTTTCTGAACATCAAATCATTCATACTTCATCTCTTATGTTTCTTCTTCTTTGTTAATCAAGACATCAAACAAAATTATAATATTATTATAAGATCATTTAGGTTCTCTGAATCGAAGGATGGTGAGATAATTTTCTTTGTTTAAGGGAAGGATCTTTGAATTGACTTAAGTTTGATCTTAAAGGCGAAAATCTAATGAAATTCTTATATAATCTTCTTAGAATTATAGATCATTTCTTTGGCAGATGGAATCAAAGAGAAAAACTTTTAAATCTAAAATTAAGATGCATCCTTTACCCATTTTTTAATTAATTATGAGATATTTTTTCTTAGCGTCTGACACTTTATGATGCATAGCCTTCATGAAAAAAAATTCATTGAAGGCCTTTAATCTATTTTTGAAAATTTTTTCTCTTCATCTATATATAGAAATATATGAAATAACATTATATTATTTTGATGTTTTAAAATTTAAAATCATTCGATCTTAAACTAAAGATCAAATGAAGAGATTGAATAAAATTGGCGAATTCTATGAGAATTCAAATGATCCTCAAGTACATCCTTTATCTTCAAACACAAGGGAAAAAGAAAACTATTTTTAAGCATGAAAAAATACATCATCAAAAATATATCAATTAAACAGATCTTTCGGTTAAAACCAAAGAGACAAGAGAAATAAAATGTTATAAATGTGGTCATACGTCATAATAGATCCTTGTTAAGAAGAAGTTAAATGAACTTTAGATTGGAAGGTTAAAATAAAATGAATTTATCCTCGATTCAAAAGAATCGAGAGAAGAAGATCATATTTCATCTTCATCTCTTCATTTTGAAAAATTTGATAAGTCCAACTTTGCAAATCTTGTCAATATATAAACTATTATAAATATAATAAATATGGTTACATATACTTCTCAAAAGGAAATTAATTAAATTTTAGCTAAGTTGAAGAAGATTATTTATAAAATTATCCATCTTCTTAATGATAAGAAGAAAGATAAACTAAAAAATTTAATTACAAGCCTATATACTCTTTATTAAGTATTTAAGAAAAATCTGAGGCAAGTTCTTCATCTTCTAATTCAACTTCTTTATCTGAACTAAAGACTGAATTAAGGAAATTAAAAGTAGAAGTTCAGCAAATGAAAATTGGGCAAGATCAAATGAATGGTAGTCTGATGAATCATGAGATTAATCAGAAGACACCTAATTCATTTGAAATATAGAATTTTGAATCGAGAATTTTCTACAAAATATTCAAAGGCAATATACGATGGTATATTTTCATTAAATTAATTATAAATAAGAATTTATTTTACCAAATTTAGCTTTAGTTGATAATGAGCGATTTATGCATACAAGAAGGAATAATTCCTTAAATATTTTGAAAAACCAGATTAAAGGTATTGATGAGTCTTTATAATTAAGTATAAATATCATCCATGTGGTGTCAGATGATATTTGTATTCAAACCTTTTATTTTAGTCAAAATTTGACCACATATTATTTTGAACTCCTTTTCTTTTAAAATAATGCACATCCTTAGAATTGATGATCTTGAATTTTTTTCTATGGGATAAAGAAATCTTTTTACCAATCTTAAAGAAATTATCATAAATAAAATGAATAGGCTTAATAATAAGTCTGCATATAAAATTTACAAAAAAATTACTAGTTTAACAAGAAATCCCAAAATTCAATGAAAAAATTCAAAATTAAAAATTAAGTTTGTTGTTTTTTGAAAAGAAAGATACATGTAGTGGATCTATACATTGATAATTTTTGAGCGAGATTTATTTTAAAGTTCATCCATAGGATGAATGAGCACATTTGCAAAAGATTGATTTATTAAAAGAATGCAAATTACTCCTCTTATACCACATTCATGTTATGAATTGAAAGGAAAAGAAATGACTTTGTAATTATACAAGTGGATATTTTAAAATGGATACATATCAATTCTAATAAAAGGATTTATTAAATAAATTGCATAATTAAAATATTTTCCAAATTTGATTTAAAATCGGATATTATCTAGATAAAAAGAATCTCTATAAAATTCGATGCCTTTACATTTGAATGGAAGGTAATGCTTTGGTTTAAAAAATGCAGAATTTAGCATATCATGAATAATATATTTGAAGATTAAATATATTTTGTCCATATTGATATTCTTGTGTTCTCATCTATTGATGAATTTTCTTTACATTTAAAGGTAATGAAAATTCTCTTCTTGATTTTTTGACATTATCTTATTGGATCAATGGAAGAATGATCACTCTAATCTCTTCTTTGAACTAATGGGTTGATCATTCAACAATTGGCTTTGATTGATTTCTATCTTTTATCTTCTCATTATTGAAAAGAAAAAAAAAGCTAACACCATGTAAAAGATGTATTGGAGAACTATTTGTTTCTCTAAAGAAATAAAATAGTATTATTAAAATTAATCCTCGATTATTGATAAATAATCCATGGGCCTTATTTGAAAGATATTTAAACAATTTTATTTTGAATCTAATCTCGAAGAGAATTATGAAAAAATTTAATATAATTAAAGTGTATTTGATAATCATGTTCTGATAAAGACAATTTGTATAACAAATTTATAATCTTTCATCAAAGTGAATGGGGTCAACTCATTAAAATATTGAAAAGTTCAAAATTTTTCAAAATTACAAGATCATATCCTTTTTTGATATCAAAACTTTCTTATCGAAAAATTTGGAAAATATTATTATAAAAAACCCACTCATTTATTATTTGAGAAGATACTCATTTCATTGGAAATTCCATAATGGAATTCTTTATATGAATGGAATATGGACTTTCTAAACATCAAATCATTCATACCCTTATGAATGCTTATATCTCTTTATTTTGTTCAATCAAGACATCCAAAATCTCATTATTGCATTTGCCATCATTTAGATTCTCTAGAACTCACGAAGGATATTGATAATTTTTCACTATTCCTCAAAAGACCTTTCGAAATTGACTTGAAATAGGATCTTCCAAAAGACAAAAATAATAAAAATTTGATCATAATCTTCTTCAAATATTATAGATCATTTCAGATCCATTGGAATCAAGGAGAAAAACTTTTTAAAATTAATGTCCATCCTTAATGATAAGATATATTTTATTTTTAGCGTCAAGACACTTTATGATGCGTGCCTTTTTAAGCAAAATTTATTGAAGGCCTTATCTATTTCTTTGAAAAGGTTAAGGTTTCTCTTGTCATATGATGGAACCATCCCTATGAAACATATATGGAAACCTTATTTGCATGTATTAAAGCGGAAAATCTGCTCGATCTTAAATTAAAGATCAAATAAAAAATCGTTTACTTGTAACTAGCATATGAGCAATTATTCAATGATCTCATACATCCTTTATCTTAAACACAAATGAAAAAATTATTTTCCTAAGCATGAAAAAAGCACATCATAAAATGTGATATATAATAAGACTTATTTATTAAACAAAAGAAATACTTACGATGATAGTAGGCAAGCAGAAAAAGAACTAAGGAGGTCAAGGAGAATAGAGAGAAGAAGAGAAGGAAAAAAGCAGGCACACGATACATGAGCCTCCTTATATAGAGATGGAGCCGAGGAGAACTTTGTAGAAGCAAAGGTACAATTATAAACAAAGAGAAACATTGCTTAGAAGATAAAAGTATAATTATTAAATAGAAACTTTCTTTAGCAAAATCTATTATTAAATAAAAAAAGATACTTTGCTTGAGGTTAAGCAAATTATATTATAAGATGGTACTTTTGGAAAGTAATTATTTCATTTAGTGGGACCCACTTTATGAGTTGTAAAGTAAGTTCCTTGCTGGTGAAGATAAGCATCTTTGGATAGTAGCAATTATTTCTTAATGGAGTCCTTTATGAATTTAAGTTTCTCATGGATTCCCGTCTTCTCGAAGACTTTATTTGATATAGAATGGGGTGATTAACATTGATTTTGATGCTTCAAAATTAGTTTCAAAACAAATTTTTGCATCATACAAATATGACTCTGTCTTCATTTAACATTGAATTCATCAAAGATAATGAAAATTCTCTTTTATTTTTTTGACCGTGAATACTTAGGAGATCATGGATCATTTGAATTTAACATGGCTCGATAGGACTTTTAGTGTTAATCATGTTATGATGAGACAATCCCATGCTTTGATGAAGGTAATTTGTTCATTCCTCCCATGACTTTATCCATCTTTATATTAAATGGCCATCTGTTTCATGATGCTTGATTGAAGGCCTTGATCTATTTCTTTGAAAAGGTAGACTTACCATATAAAACTTATTTATTAAAGATTAAGATCATTGATTATTTGAAGTATATATTACTATAATTAAGTTGTTTAATTATTAATAAATTCCTTTAAATTTGTGGATCGAACTTATTTTTTTTTGAAGGCTAATTTAAGGTTTATCATCCACCATTTTTACAAGCGATGGAGGATAAGATGCTTCAATTATTTTCCTCTTTTTGCCATTTTTGGTAGTTAAAATAGCAACTTGATTGAGCATAAAATGCAAAACCATGCTACAAAAGGAATAGTTGCTGGCTTGACTATTTTTTCTCTCATTTTCTCAAAATATAAATCATTTATTTGAGTTGGTCTTGAAGTAAAACTTCTATACCAGATGAAAATTATCATACTTTGGTTGGAAGTATTCCGAACAACCTCTAGTCTTAGAACCTATTGTGTAGCTCATTAAGACTAAAGTTCATTTAAGATGGAGTGGAGATTGATTTTCTCTCCTTTGGATGATAGATATGATTTTTGTTTAGCAAGGGCCTACGATGGTTGAGTGTGTGAACCATCCGATCTAGACTTCTCACGAGGTTTTAGAAGGGATAGAAACCACAGGATGAATATATTTAAAATCTTACATATATTTATGAAGATTTCAAATTAGTAGATAAATGATTTTATCCATTTGATCTAATGGTTTGTTCTATAATTTTGAGATTCTTAAAATCAAAGTTCCAAATTTATAAATGATTGTTTTATCAATCTTGGGAGAGACCATCTATTTAGGTCTTCTTCATTCAAAACTCTGTCATTTGAGTTCTTTATTAAATTATTATTTTCTGTCGTTAGATTAGAAGTTACTTCAAAAAGTAGAAGCCATATAACAAAAGGGGAAAAAAAAGAAAGATGATGTTTGAAACAAATTACCACATAAGATAAAATAAACTAAATATAAACCTCCATTAGAATAATCACGGTCAATAAAAATGGGACTTACAACTTTGAGCCTCATAGAGGTTATGATCATTTGCGATGAAGGCGGAATATAAACCTCAAGAATTATCCAGGCAGTCAACAAAATAGGACTTATCAATCTGCATCACATAGATGGCCATTTGCGATGAAAGGCGGGATAAAGTCATAGGAGGAATGAACAAATCTTGGTTCATCAAGCATGGTGATATATTTTAAAAATCTCTCATCCTTTTAGGTTTACCCCATCAGAATACTAGACTTACCTTGGATATATAACAAGACTTATTTATTAAAAACTAAAAGTACTTACGATGATAGTAGGCAAGCGGGAAGAAAAGAAGTCTGAGGAGAATAGAAGAGAAGAAGAGAAGGGAAAAAGAGCAGCACCCACAATACATAGATAGAACCTCCTTTATAGGGTGGATAGGGGATTAGCAATGAGCAGGACTCTTGTTAGTTTCATTTGAAATTTTGTTCAATTCTCTACGACTTGAAATGCAGGTGTTAGTTTAAGAGATGAAGAGAAAAGATCTTCACGAACAACAAGCTTTTAATAATAATAATAATAATAATAATATAATAATAATAATAATAATAATAAATAATAATAATAATAATAATAATAATAGTAATAAATAAAAATAATAGTAATACAATAATAATAATAATAATAGTAATAATTAATAATAATATAATAATATAATATAATATAATTTTTTATTTAGCTAAATCTGAACACGATGACAAATGATTGTTCATGTTCGGAATATATCGAGCTTAAAATATATGAGGTGTTAAGAGTTAATGAAGGGCGAAAGAAGAGCAACATGGATGAGAACAGCTTATAGAGGTGGAGGCATAGGAGAGACTTTGCTTAGAAGCAAAGGTACAATTATTAAACAAAAGAGAAATGTTGCTTAGCGAAGCAATGGTATAATTATTAAATAGAAACTTTGTTGTTAAAAGCTACTATTATTAAATAAAAGATACTTTGCTTAGAGGCTAAGCAAAGGTAAAATATTATAATATTACTTTTGGAAAGTAGCAATTATTTTATTTGGTGGGACCCACTTTATGTAAAGTAGGTTCCTTGCTGGTGAAGATAAGCGGCTACTTTTGAAAAGTAGCAATTATTTCTTATGGTGGGTCTTCTTTATGAATTTAAGTTTCTCCGGTGGATTCCACGTCGATGCCGTCAGAAGACTCGCCACTGTCACAGATATAGATGGGGTGATTAAACACCTTGACGAGTTGATTTTCGTAGATTTTTTTGAGACGTTCCTTATGTTGAATCTCGGTCTCATAAGGATAACGTCTTTTGATGCTTTGTAGTACCTCATCTCGATAGCTCAAAATCATAATTTTTTTGAGGATCGTTAATTGAATAAGCTTTAATAATGGCTTTAATTTGCTTGAGCTTATCCTCGATATTGATTGAATTCCACCATTTTAGTAAAATTATCTTTGAAGGACCAAGCGATTGAAGGGGTCCTTTCGAAGTATAACGTTCGAGCTCCAAATCCATGGGATTTGGCGTTCCATGAAGAAATGAGCAAGATTTTATTCTTGAATCATTTTTCTGGGATTAATAGCCCTCATTTTGAGGACTTCCATCATCATTGAAGACCTCTTTGATTGGATCTGGAAGAATATTTAATTCTACTCCAAAATAGTTCCACCATCTGAAGAACCATGATGGAAGTTCTTTGTTGATGATATCCTTGTTCATTATGAACATCCATGAATGCCTTCGTTTGTCATTGAGAAGGAAGAAGGCCTTCATCATAGCTTGCACATAACACCAATAATTTATGCCAATTTTATACTGTAAATTAGTGGAGGATAAGAATACATTTTTCTCTTGGAATGGAGTTAGACCCCATTCACTTTGATGAAAGATTTTTTTGTATAGCATTTCTTGCTATACAAAATTGTATGGATCGTCGATCCGAACATGATTAATCTCAATACACTTTAATTGTATTGAATTTTTTTATAATTTTTCGAGATTAGATTCAAATGGGAAAGGATAGTTTCCAAATATCTTTCAAATAAGGCCCGATTATTTATTGAATAATAAGAGATTAATTTCAATAATATTATATTTTATTTCTTTAGAGAAATAAAGGTTCTTAACATCTTTGGATGGTGTTGCACTTTTTTTAGAGGTTCACTTCAACCATAGTTGAGGAAATTACCATAAAGATATTTTCAAATCAATTAATTATTGAATTTTTGGATCTTTGCCATTATCATTGATCTCCTGAAAGAAGGACTTTTCGGTTAGAGTGGAATTCTTCTTTGCGAGTGATATCGTTGAATTCACTGTAAAGAGAATTTTCATTACCTTTGATGAATTCGATGTCAATTCAAAGACGATTGCCATGATGCAAAATTTGTTTTGAAACTATTTTGTTGAATGATGTATTTGAGATCTCAGATAAAATGCTAATTAAGTAAATCATCTTGAATTTTGAGATGCACTTAATCGAAAAATTTTTTTTTTTGATAATGAAATACTTTTTGTGGTAGGATTCATTTACGAAAAAAAAGCAAATTCTTCTTTAGAATTCTTTTGCTTTAAGATACCTCCATAGCCCTTATCAGTGCTCTTTCAACAATTTTGAAACTAAGGTAAGATTAAGAGGAAGGTTTGAACCCTTTCTTTAATTGTTACATGGTATGAGTATCGACCATGGAGATTCTTTTTCTGTCAAGAGTGGGGCTACATCTTTGGCAAGATTTTGATAAATCTACATAATTGAGAACTCTAAGAACCATTTTGTTGGTTTTATCTAAAATGATATCGAAATTTGTTAGCAAATTCAATACTTCTATTAATTGGTATAATAGAAGCATTGGATATATAATTTAAATCTTATTTATTTGAAATAAATTTGATTTTTTTGAAATGACTAATCCATTTTTAAAATTAACCATTTAAATATTTTTTAGATGGTTAAAGTGTTATCAATAGTGTTTGAGAACACAGAACATCATAGACTAAAATATATTTAAAATAATCTTTAAATATATTATTCATGATATCAAAGGTGCATTTTTTTTAAACCAAAGGGCATTACGTTCCATTGTGTCCAAGAACCAAAGAAATATTTTATAGTGATCGATTCTTTTATCACGGATCTACCAATATCGATTTTAAATCAAATTTGGAAAATATTTTGCATTATTATCTATTTAATAAATCCCTTTTTTTATTAGGTGGATATCGATTCATTTTAAAACTTTGTTTAGCGGCTAATTAATTACAAGTGTCTCCTCTTTCTTTTACAAAATTCATACATAGAATGGTATAGCTCAAGGGAGTAGGATTAATTCCTTTCTTTAATAAATAATCTCTTCTTTGCATAAAGCAAGGTAGTGCTGTTCATCATTGAGCCTTTAGAATCTCGTTCATTGAAATTATCAGTATGCGGAGATCACTACATGAGTCTTTCTTTCCGAAAATTGGGTTGTCACCCAAACTTCCTTTGGAATTTTTTGGTAGAGATTTTGTATTTTTTATTTGAATTTTGGGGAAGAAATTTGCTTTTAAAAGTTAAACTAACAATTTCTTCTTGTAAATAATTTATATGCATAGACTTATTTTAAAATTCATTTCATTTATGATAATTTCTTTAGGATTGGTGATAAAAGCGGAATGTGATTTCTTTATCCCAAAACGAATTCAGATCATCAATTCTAGTGATATGCATTATTTTAAGAAGAAAAGGAGTTCCCAAAATAATGTGTTGTGTCAAATTTTTGAATAAAATAAAAAGCATTTGAATACAAATATCATCTTGACACACAGCCACAGATGATAATTTATACTTAATTTGTAAAGATTCACCATCGGCTGCCTTTACTGCTAGCTTATTTTTTCAAAATATTTAGAAAGAATTATTCCTTCTTGTATAATTTAAATCACACTCTATCAACTAGAGGTTAAATTTGATAAAATAAATTCTTTATTTATAATTAATTTAATGGAAATATACCATTTTGGTATATTGCCTTTGCATATTTTGTAAGAAACCTATTTCTTGATTAGAATGCTTATATTTTCAAATGAATTGGTCTTGATTAATTTCAAGATCCTTAGGCGACCATTCATTTTCTTGCTCGACTTTAATTTCTTTGAACTTCTAATTTAGTTTTTTTTTAATTTAGTCTTTTGCTTCTATTTGAGATAGAAGATGATGTACTTGCCTGATTTTCTCTTAAATACTTGGATAAGTATATAGGAACTTTGTAATTGAATTTTTCAAATCTATCTTCTTATCATTAAGAAGATGATAATTTTATCTTGAATCATCAACTTGTGTTAAAAGTAATTAATTGGTCTTTTTTATGTGGGTGAGCATATCTGAACCTTTCATATTTATTATATTTTTATATAATTGTATCTGTTGGAGACTTTATTGATAGTTGACTTATCGGTTATCAGAAAGGAAATATGATCTTCTTCTTCTTGATTCTTTTTTGAGAGGATGTAAGAAGAATTTTCATTATTTTGCTATTCTTTGGAAGATCCTACTTAATCAATTTCACTAAGGAGGTCTTCATGAGAATGAGAAAAATCCATTCTTTTAGAGTTGAGAATGAAATGATGGCTGTGATATATATAATTTGCTTGATGTTTGATTACTAGCAAACATAAGCATTGATGAAGTATGAATGATTTGATGTTAAAATTCCATCATATTCCATTCATATAAAGAATTCTCCATCATAAATTTCTATGAAATGAGTATCTTCCTTAAATAATAAATCAGGAGTGGGTTTTTTTATAATGTTTTCCAAATTTTCTTGGATAAGAAAGTTTTTGGATATCAAGGAGGATGAGGATCTTGTAATGCTTGAAAAGGTTTGAAATTTTATGATTGATCGATTATCATTTTGGTTGAGGATTCATTTGAATCTTCATCTTGGATATCTCAACTCCATACTTTTCTTAAATTTAGAAAATTCGAATGTCTTGAAAGGGTCCTAACGAGAAATTGGTTGGTTAAAGGTTTCAAATGGGTTTATACAAGTAGAAATCTTTAAAGCTTTTCTAGTTTGGGGAAACCTTTTGTTTAAGCATTTGATTGATTTTAGACTCAAGCTAAAAGATGATCTGATTATTTGAAGTATAATTTACTATAATTAAGTTGTTTAATTGATAATATTCTTTAGAATTTGTGGATGAAACTTTTTTTGAAGGCTAATTCAGGTTTCATCCTCATTTTGTGATGGAGGATAAGATGTTTCAATTATTTTCTTGCTCTGTTTGCCATTTTTGGTAGTTAAAATAGCAACTTGAGCATGAGCATAATCTTCAAAACCAATGAATAGTTGCTTTATTTATTTCTTTCTCTCATTTCTCAAAATATAAATCATTTATTTGAGGCGTTGGTGAGTAAAACTTCTATCAGTATGAAATTATCATACTTTGGTTGGAAGTATTCCTTAGAACAACCTCTAGTCTTAGAAATTGTGGCTCATTAAGACTAAAGTTCATTTGAGATAGAGTGGAGATTGATTTTCTCTCTTTGGATGATATTTTAGGTGAAGGGCAAGGTTTTTGAACCATCGATCAGACTTGAGGTTTAGAAGGGATAGAAACTAGATGATGGATCATTGAATCGACTTCAACATCATTTATTATTTGAATATACATCTTGATTAATGGAAGGTCTTGAATTCTTGGTATGGTATAGTCCATGAGGAAATACCATCATTCCATTTAATCATTTCTTTTAGAAATATGGGATGCAAAAGATCTATTTCAATCAGTAGTTATTAGTTGAATAATTTTTCAAACTCTAGGATTTAGAGTATTTAAAACTCAAAATAAATTCTAAAATAAAATATAGTTTGAAAAGGAAATTATAACCATAAAAGTTGTAAATGTAATTATAGAGCTTCAAAAGATATATCAAAAGAGATACTTATTGAAGGTGTTGATAAAGATGACAATAGTCTCTACAACACTTTTGAGCCATGATGGGATAAATCCACAGGGAGAAGGATGTTAGAGATTTTTTATTTTTTATATAATACTTTGTTGAAGTATTTCATTACTATGGCCTTATCCCATCTTGGTATAATGTGATGCTTGAGATGATAAGTCCATTTTGTTGACATAAAGGGATATAATTCTGTAATTTTATATTATTTCATCATATGCGTAAATCACATTTTGAAATGAATTGTAAGTCTTTTTTTGTTTATAAAATAATTCTCATGAAGGTTTATACTTAGTTTGTTTATCCTTATGTGATGATTTGTTTAAATTCTCAATCATCTTCTCTCATTTTCCCCTTTTTTGGTTATATGGCTTCTACTTCTTCAAAAGTAACTTCTAATCTAGATTAGAAATAATAATTTAATCAGAACTGAAATGGCGAGTTTTTGAATGAAGAACATAGATGGTCTCTCCCAAGATTGATAAAACTATCATTTATCAATTTGGAACTTGATTTTAAGAAAATCTTGGTGAAAATAGTAGAACAAACCATTCTAGATCAAATGGATAAAACCATTTATCTAAACATTTGAAGATGCATTATGTAGACTTTAAATATATTCATATAGAGATGTGAGATAGCATTCAAATTTAACCTTAAAGGTCAAATGCTTATTTTAGTCAGAGATAATGCCTTTTAGTAAATCCTGAGTGTTGTAGAGGATATGTCAGATTTATTTCAACATTTACTTAGTTTATCTCTTGATATAAATCCTTTTTGAAAAATTACATTTAATTATGGTTATAATTTTCTGGTTAAAACTATTGCTTTAATTTTGAATTAATTTTTTGAGTTTAAATAAAATCTAGGTTGAAAGTTAATGAGAACTACTCATTGAAATTAATTTAGCATCCCATATTACTAATAGAGTAATTAAATAGAATGAGGTAAATTTTGAATGGACTATTATCATTGGTCTCTTGATTCCATTAATCAAGATATAAATCAGATAATTCAAGTGATGGATGTTTGATTCAACCATTGATCCATCACACTTAGGTTTTATCAAATTGAAAAGGTCGATGGTTCACACTCGAACCATGTTGGCCGTAACAAAATCATATCTTTCATCCATTGAGAAAATCAATCTCACTCCATTTGAAGGAACTTTAGTCTTAATGAGCTACACATAGTTAAGACTAGATTGTTGAAAATATTTTTTTGTTGGTAAATTCATTTAGAAATGCGAAAATTCTTTAGAATTCTTTGTTGCTTTTATACCTCCATAGCCTTTTGAGGAATGGGTTTCAATAATTTTGAACTAGTGGTGAAAGACAAAAGCAGAAGGTTTGAACCCTTTCTTTTTTCTCTGAGTGTCGACCATGGGATTTCTTATGTCAAAATTGGCATCTTTGAAATGAAATAAACTACATATTGCTTCTAAAAGTTTTTTTATCTAAAATGATATCAATTTGTTAAAAATTCAATACTTCTTAATTGGTATAATAGAAGCATTGGATTATGGCCAAAATCTTATTTATTTGAAATAATTGATTTTTTTCAAAATACTAATCATTTTTAAAATTAACCATTTAAATATTTTTAGATGGTTAAGTTATTCATCAATAGTGTTTGAGAACACGATCATCAATATAGGAAAATATATTTAAAATAATCTTTAAATATATTATTTATGATATCTTTGAAATTGAAATGCATTTTTTAAACAAAGGGCATTACGTTCATTGTCCAAAATAAATGTTTTTATAATGATAGATTCTTTTTATCGGATGCCAATATCTTAATTTTAAAATCAAATTTGGAAAATATTTTTGCATTAAATCTATTTAATAAATCCCTTTTATTAGAATTGGATATATGATCCATCTTAAAACTTTGTTTGTAATTAATTACAAGTGGTCTTCCTCTTTCCTTTTTCATAACATAGAATGTGGTGACTCAGAGTAGGATTGAATTATTCCTTTCTTTAATAAATCAATCTCTTCTTACATAAAAAGGTAGTAGTTCATCGACAAGGATGATTAGAATGTCTCGTTCATTGAAATTATCAATGTGCGGAGATCCACTACATTCTTTCTTTCCTCATGTTGGGTTGTCACCACAGACTTCCGAAATGGCAATTTTGATTTTCTTTGAATTTTGGGAAGAAATTTGTTTTAAAAGTTAAACTAGCAATTTCTTCTTGTAAATAATTTATATGCATAGACTTATTATTAAGCCTATTCATTTCATTTATGATAATTTCTTTAGGATTGGTGATAAAATAAAATATGATTTCTTTATCCCAAAGAAAATGTTAAATTCCATATCATAATTCTAGTGATAGACATTATTTTAAGAAGAAAGGAGTTCCCAAAATAATGTGTGTCAAATTTTTTGACTAAAATAAAAGGCATTTGAATACAAATATCATCTTGACACCGCGGTAGATGATAATTTATACTTAATTTGTAAAGACTCATGTAGCTTAGCTGGTTTTTTTAAAATATTTAGAAAAATTATTCCTTCTTGTATACAATTTAAATCTGCTCCACTATCAACTAGGAGTTAAATTAGTAAAATAAATTCTTTATTTATAATTAATTTAATGGAAACATACCATTTCCTCTTGAATATTTTGTAAGAAATCTAGTTCATTAGAATATATTTTCAAATGAATTAGGCATCTTGATTAATCTCAAGATTCATCCACCATTCATTTGTTCTTGACTTTCATTTCTTTGAACTTCTACTTTTAATTTCTTTAATTATTCTTTAGTTGATAAAGAATTAGAAGATGAAGAACTTGCCTCATTTTTCTTAAATACTTAATAAGGAGTATATAGGAGGCTTGTAATTAAATTTTTCTAGTTTATCTTTCTTCTTATCATTAAGAAGATCGATAATTATCGAGTTGAATCTTCTTCAACTTGTGCTAAAGTTTAATTAATTGGTCTTTTGGGTGGCATGTCTGAGATCATATTTATTATATTTTTATAATAGTATCATTGTGAGGACTTTGCAGTTAGACTTATCAGATTTATCAGAATCAGATGAGCATGAAGATGAAATATGATCTTCTTCTGATTCTCTTTGAGGAGATGTAGAAGAATTTTTCAGTTTATTTTAACCCGTCAATCAAGTTCATTTAACTTTTCTTTAATGCATTTGTTAGCATAATGACACATAGACAACATTGTAATATTTTATTTCTCTTGTCTCTTTGGTTTTAGAAGCTAGAGGGGCGAATCTGTTGTGCATGAATTTATTACATTTATTATGGCGTGATTTTTTTTAGGAAAAAAATAGTTTTCGTGTTTTCCCTTGTGTTTGAAGATGTACTTGAGGATCAGTTGAATTGCTGCTCATAGAATTTGCCATTTGCTCATGTAGCGTTCTCATTTCATTTGATCTTTTAATTTAAGATCGAGGAATTGCTAGACCAATTTTAAAACATAAGGTTTCCATATGTTAGGGTTTCATATGGGATGGTTCCATCATAGAGGCAAAGAAAGAACCTTAACCTTTTGCAAATAGATAAGGCCTTTGAATTTTGCTTCTGAAGGCTATTGGCATCATAAAGTGTCATGACATCTAGAAAGATATTTTTTGTACCATCAAAATTGGGTTAAGGATGACATCTTAATTTTGGAAGTTTTTCTCCTTGATCTCTAATGGATCGAAAATGATCTATAATTATTTGAAGAAGATTATAGATCAAATTTTCATTAGGTTTTCTTTGTTCTTGGAAGATCCTTAGTACTTAAGTCAATTTTAGCTAAGGAGGTCTTCCTTTGAGGAACAATGAGAAAATTATCCCACCATCCTTTTGAGTTAGAGAATCACGAAATGATGGCTTCTCAATATGAGGTTTTGCTTGATGTCAGATTGGTGAATAGACATAAGCATTGGATGAAGGGTATGAATGATTTGATGTTGAAAGTCCATCAATATTCCATTCATATAAAGAATCTCCATCATGAATTTCCTATGAAATGAGTATCTTCCTCAAATAATAAATGGAGGAGTGGGTTTTATAATAATGTTTTCAAATTTTTCTTTGGATAAGAAAGTTTTGGATATCAAAGGAGGATGAGGATCTTGTAATTCTTGAAAAAAGTTTTGAACTTTTTCAATATTACGATTGATGATTATGATTTAGATTCATTTGAATCTTCATGGATTGATTGATATCTTCAAGAGCTCTACATACTTTCACTTAAATTTAGAATCAAATTTTTGAATGTCTTGAAGAGTAACAGAGCGATTTAGGAGGTGGTTGATAAAGGTTTTCAAAATGTTTTACTAGTAGAAGCTTTCTAAGCTTTCTAGTTTGAGCTAGAAACCTTTTATTTAAGCATCGATCAATTTTAGACTCTAGGCTAAAAAATCGGTGATTATTTGAAATATACTACTATAATTAAGTTGTTTAATTACGTAATAAATTCCTTTAAAATTTGTGGATCATAACTTATTTTTTAGAGGCTACTAATTCTAAGGTTTATCACCATTTTTTTTAGCGATGGGATAAGATGCTTCAATTATTTTTCCTTGCTTTGTTTGCCATTTTTGGTAGTTAAAATAGCAACTTGAGCATTGCATATAATGCTGAAACCATGCGAAAGGAATAGTTACTGCTTGACTATTTCTTTCTCTCATTTTCTTGAAATAGAAATCATTTATTTTGAGACATTGGTCTTAAGAAGTAAAACTTTTATACCAAGTATGAAAGTTATCATACTTTGGTTGGAAGTATTCCCAGAACAATTTGTAGTCTTAGAACTATTGTGTAGCTCATTAACTAAGTTCATTTAGATGAGTGGGAGATTGATTTTCTCTCCTTTGGATGATAGATATGATTTTTTACGAAGGGGCCTGATGGTTATGTGTGAACCATCCGATCTAGACTTCTCTAAGGTTTTAGAAGGGATAGAAACCTAGAAGTGTGATGGATGCGAGGTTGAATAACACATCCATTTGTTTATTATCGATCTACATCTTGATTAATGGAAGGTTTTGTGCGAGATGGTATAGTCCATGATTGAAATACCACCTCATTCCATTTAATCTCTTAGTAGATATGAGATGCTAACATATTTGTTTTGATCAGTAGTTCATTATTTGTTGAGCGACTTTAGAACTCTAGGATTTAGAGTATTTAAAACAAAATGAATTCTAAAATAAAGCAATAGTTTTGAACAAAATCACCATAAAAATATAAATGTAATTTTAAAGCTTCAAAAGGTAGAGATAAACTTAGATTGTGAAAGGTGTTGAAATAAAAGGCATGACATAGTCTCACAACACTCATTAGATTGAAGGTGAAGGCATCACATCTCTTGCATAATAGACCTTTAAGGGTTAAAGGTTTGAATGCTTTAGTATCATCTATATGAATATATTTAAAGTCTTGCATATATTTATGCAAATCTTCATTAGTAGATAAAATACATTTGATCTACAATAATGGTTTGTTCAGTTTCATAAAGATTTTCTCTTAAAATCAGGTTCCAAATTGATAAATGATAGTTTTATCAATTTTGGGAGAACCATCTATTTAGATCTTCTTCATTCAAGGGGAACTCATTTGAGTTCTTGATTAAATTATTTTAGTAAACATTATCTTTAAGATTAGAGTTCCTTTCAGTATCAACAATCTATGGGAGGCGGAGAAATGAGCGATTTTGTCCTTTATTTTTTGATTAGTCATCATTAAGTATTAAACCTCCATTGGATCTAAGAATATTTAATTCTACTCCAAAATATACCATCAAGAACCATTTCTTTATTGATAAAATCTTTGTTCATTATGAACACCATGAATTCCTTCATTTATCATTTGAAAAGAAATTGTAAAGATAATAATTTCAATTTGTCAAATTATGGGGATAAAAATTTTTCTCTTAATGGAGTTAGAATTCACTTTGATGAAAGATTTTGTATAGAATTTGATATACAAAATTGTATGGTTAAATCGTAACATGATTAATCTCATACACTTTAATTGTATTAAGATTTTTCATATTTTCTGAGATTATTTCAAATGGGAAAGGATTGTTTAAATATCTCAAATAACATATTTATTGAATAATAATTAGAGAATTAATTTCAATAATCTATTTATTTCTTTAGAAAATATTCTTGTACGACATCTTTAGATGGTGTTTTGCTCTTTAAGAGTTCATTTTTCAATAGTTGGAGAAACATAAAGATGAATCCTTTATTGAATTGGTTATCTTTGATTAGGCGATGAACCTCAAAACTTTTTTAAAGTGGTCATTTGATGATGATCCATCTAAAAATTTGAAAAATGGAAGAATTTTCATTACCTTTGATGAATTTGATGTATAAATCATCTGAGAGACTGATTTTCATGATGCAAAAATTTATTTTGAAATAAAACATCTTGTTGAATGATGTATTTTTGAGAATCATCAAGAAAATCGATTAAGTAAATCATCTTGGAATTTTGAGATGGATGCAGAAAGTATTTCTTTTTTGATAATGGAATACTTTTTTTGTTAATGATTCCATTTACGAGAATCAATGACTAATTCTTCTTTAAAATTCTTTGTTTAATACCTCCATTTATAGGCATCTTTAACAATTTTGAAACTAATGGGGTCATGATTAGATAAAGGTTTTGAATTTTCTTTAATTATCTCATGGTATTATGATCATGGTGATTATTTCTTAATTTGTCAAAAAATTGATATCTTTGGCAAGATTTTTTAATAAAAATCATACATATTTTATCTGAATGTTGTAGCTATTTTATCTAAATGATATCAATAATTTGTTAAATTCAATATCTATAATTGGTATATAATTGGATATATTAATTTAAAATCTTCATTTGAAATAATTTGATTTTCTCAAATTTAAATTTTTTAAAATTAATCATTTAAATATCTTTAGATGTTAAAGTTCGCAATAGTATTTGAGAACACAAGAACATCATCATAGACTAAATATATTTAAAATAATTTTTTAAATATATTATTCTTATCTAAATGAAAGGTGCATTTTTAAACCAAAGGCATTACATTTATTATAATGTCAACATAAAATCTATTTATAGTGATCCGATTCTTTTTATCGGATGTAATATCGATTTTAAATCAATTTAAATATTTTTTGCATTTAATCTATTCATAAATCCTTTTATTAGGAATTGAATATCTCTATTTTAAAACTTTTCAAATTTTCCTCAAATTGAAAAAAATTCAAAAGAAAAATTGGAAGTTTGTGGTGACAACCTATTTCACAAAAGAAAGACTCATGTAATGGATCTATCATTATAATTTTAATGAACAAGACATTAAAACTCGTCTTGTCATGAGCAGAGCCTTGTTTATAAGAAGAATTTGCTTTATTAAAGAAAGGAATAATTTGGCAATCTACTTTGAAAGTTTATGTTATGAATTTCAAAGAAAAGGAAAAATTTTGTAATTAATTACAAAGTTAAATAAAGTTTTAAAATATCATATCCAATTCTAAAGAGATTTATTAAATGATGCATAAACAAATTATTTTCCAATTGATTTATGATTAAAAATAAAAGAATGATAAAATTTAAAACAAAATTTCTCTTATTTTTTAGAATTCTTTTTGGTAAAATACTTTTCATGAATATTTAAAGATAAATATTTATTTTTTAGAATATTAAATAATATTGATGAACTTCATCTAAAAACATTTATGGTTTAAAAAAATGATTATTTAGAAAAATCAAATAAGAAATATTATAATGCTTCTATTTATAATTAATAAGTATTAATTGCTAACAAAATAGATCATTTTAAAATACTCATTGATTTCTTATCAAGAGATAGAATCTTTAAGATTAGAATGATACTCTTTATGGTAAAAAATCTTATTTCTTTGTAGATTAATTTCAAAATTTGAAAAGCCCATAAGTATTTAAGCTCTAAAAACTTAGTTCATTTAAATAATCAGAAATATTTGTGATTTATATCTTGAGATATTGAATCAAATATCTAACAAGATGTCAAAATTTATTTAAAAAGAAAATTTTATATATTCTCTTTATTTGAATTCATTTTAGAATGATTCTCTTAAAGATCCATGATGATCAGAGACTGAGTCCTTCTTTCATGATTTATCGCCTATGGCATCTCAATTCAATTATTTGTGATTTAATATCGTAATTTTAAAAAAATATTTTTTAATGCAATACCTTATTTCTCTAAATAAATATATTATTGAAATTAATCCTCTAATATTAATAATTTTATTTGAACTTCTTGGAAAAATTACAAAGTGTCTTCTTTTTACATTTTAAAGATCTTTCATCAAAATGATAAGTCATTCCAAGAAATGATCAGTCTTAAAAAATATCTTATTGAGAAGGGAGATACATTAAATGAAAATGAGCAAAAAATGGTTTTTATTAGCAATTCTTATATCAAGAGATATTCTATGATTTAATTAATCTCAAAAAAATGATTGATAAAATCTTTCTCATTCATACTTTAAATCATAATTTCTGAAATACTTTTAAATAATCTTATTCATATAAGATAAAATGGTGGAATCAACATTGAGATAAGCTCAAGCAAATTAAGCCATTTAAATTTTTGAATTATCCTCAAAAAACCATTTTTTCTCTTGGATGATTTTAAAAGAGATTTGGAGATTCAACATAAAACGTCTCAAAAAAAATCTGAAAATCCTTCGATGTTTAATCACTTCTATATATTGAGATTGAGTCTTCATATTTCTGGAATGAGGAGAAACTTAAATTCATAAAGAAGGAAGAAATAATTCTACTTTCCAAAGTAAATTATCTTCAAAAAAGAAATACTTTACATAAGTGGGTCTAAATGAAATAATTTACTTTCTAAAAGTAGCCATCTTATAATATTATGTACCTTTTCCTTATCTAGAAAAGTATCTTTTTATTTAATAATAGTACTTTGCTTAGAAGAAGTTTTATTAATAATTATATCGTTACTTAGCTTCTAAGCAATGTTTCTCTTTTGTTTAATAATTGTACCTTTGCTTCTGAAAGTCTCTCTGTCATTCTATATAATTCGATATTAAGTGTGCTCATTAAATTTTTTCCTTCTCTTCTTCTCTTATTCTCCTCTTGTATTTCTTCATTAATTTCTTGTATCATTAAGTAATTTTTTAGTATTTAATAAATAAGTCTTTGTTATATATCCTGGTATAAGTTACTATCATCGTGTAAGTACTTTTTAGTTTTTATTAAATAAGTCTTTGTTATATATCCTTGTAAGTGTATCGAGCATAGTCTAAAATTTTTCTCTTGAGATTATATTCAATGGAAAGATTATTTTCCAAATATCTTTCAAATATTTTTATGGATTATTTATTGAATAATCGAGAGATTAATTTCAATAATATTATTTTATTTCTTTGAAATAAATAGATTGTTGCGATGACATCTTTTAGATGGTGTTCATCTTTAGAGGTTCACCCTTGTAGTTGAAGAGGAAGTACCATAAAGATAGGTTTTCAAATCAATCGCCAATTGTTGAATTGATCTTTTCATATACGATGACCTCGTGAAAAGAAGGACTTTCTGGTTAGGGTGATCATTCTTCCATGGGGTGATCCACCCCTCTTAAGAAATGGGTTAGGAAGAGAATTTTCATTACCTTTAATGAATTTGATATCAAAATCAAAAGCAAAGATCTTATGTGAAATTTGTTCATTCCTCCATGGCTTTATCCCGTCTTTGAAAATGGCCATCTATGTTGTGTGATCTTGATATGGTGATAAGTCTATTCTTGTTTTGGATAATTTCTAGTAGAGGTTTATATTCTCATCTTCATGCAAATGGTCTATCCTTTGAGGGCAAAGGGTTGTAAGTCTATTCTTTTGAGTATCTGGAAGATAATTCTCTAATGGAGGTCGATGGAATCCATGACTTAAATTCATAAAAGCAGCACAAGAAATAATTCTTTTCCAAAAGTAGCTTATCTTGACATTAAATAAATTTTCGATAAGCAAAGCTACTATTCAAGCCTCACAATAGGATTTACATTTGTGATGAGACAAAATAAACCTCATGATTGAAGAGATTGCTAATTTATTAAAGAAATGAAATAATTGTCAAAGGAGAGATAGCTTATGTGTAATTATTGAAAAAGTTCAAACCTTTTCAAATTATTTGATTGATCGATCAATTTGTTGGGGATTCATTTGAATCTTCATCCGATTGGTGATATCTTCAAGAGCTCCTACATACTTTTCACTTAAGTTTAGAATTAAATTCTAAATGTCTTAGAGGTCCCAACTTAAGAGTTTAGGAGGTGGTTGAATAAAAGGTTTCAAATGAGTTTATACTAGTAGAAGCTTTTTCTGAAGCTTTGCTAGTTTTGGCTAGAAATCTTTTGTTTAAGCATCTGATCGATTTTAGACTTTAATAAAAGATGATCGATGATTATTTGAAGTATACTATTACTATAATTAAGTTGTTAATTATTAATAAATTTTTAGAATTTGTGGATCGGAACTTATTTTTGAAGGCTAATTCTAAAGGTTTATCATCCACCATTTTTACAACTAATGGAGGATAAGATGCTTCAATTATTTTTCCTTACTCTGTTTGTCATTTTTTGGTAGTTAAAATAGCAACTTGAGCAGATTGAGCATAGTAACTGCAAAATCATGCTACGAAAGGAATAGTTGCTTTGGCTTGACTATTTCTTTCTCTCATTTTCTTGAAATATAAATCATTTATTTTGAGATGTTGGTCTAGAGAAGTAAAACTTCTATACCAAGTACAAAAATTATCATACTTTGGTTGGAAGTAATCCTTTAGAACAACCTCTCTAGTCTTAGAACCTATTGTGTAGCTCATTAAGACTAAAGTTCAATTCAGATGGAGTGGGAGATTGATTTTTTCTCACTGCAAGATAGATATTATTTTTATTTAGGCGAAGGGCCTCGATCGATGGTTCAGGAGTGTGTGAACAATCCGATCTAGACTTCTCTGAGATTTCAGAAGGGATAGAAACCCTAGGAAGTGTGATGGATCGACGAGGGTTGAATCTGACTTCCACATCACCATCAGCTGTTTGAATTATCTGATCTACATCTTGATTAATGGAAGGTCTTAGTGCGATCGCAGATGGTATAGTCCATGATTCTGGAAATACCACCTCATTCCATTTAATCACTCTGTTAGTTGTAATATGGGATGCTAGCAAATTTATTTCGATCAGAGTGGTTCGTTCGGCTAGTTGAACAGCTTTCTGAGCTCTAGGATTTAGAGTCTTTAAAACTCAAAAATGAATTCTGAAAATTAGAGTAATAGTTTCAGAACCTGGAAGGAAATCAAAATCATAAAGCTGTAAATATAATTTTAGAGCTTCAAAAAGATTTATATTAGAAATAGATAAACTCAGATTGGGAAAGGTGTTGAAATAAACTGGCCCGTGACATAGGCTAGTCTCTACAACACTCATTAGGGATTGAGCCCAGTGAAGGCATCTACCATCTCTTAGGCTTTCTAAAATAGAAGCATTTAGACCTTTAAGGTTTAAAGGTTTGAATGCTATCTATATCATCCCTATATGAATATATTTAAAGTCTTGCATATATTTATGCAGATCTTCAAATGTTAGTAGATAACTGATTTTATCCATTTGATCTACAGTAATGGTTTGTTCTATAGTTTTCACTGAAGATTTTTCCTTAAAATCAAAGGTTCCAAATTGATAAATGATAATTTTATCAATTTTGGGGAGAGACCACCTATTTAGGTCTTCTTCATTCAAGAGGAACTCTGCCATTTCAGAGTTCTTGATTAAATTTTTGGTGCTATGTGCAAGCTATAATGAAGGCCTTCTTCCTTCTCAATGACAAACGAAGGCATTCATAGATGTTCATAATGAACAAAGATATTATCAACAAAGAACTTCCAGCATTGTTCTTCAGATGGTAGAACTATTTTGGAGCAGAATTAAATATTCTTCCAGATCCAATCAAAGAGGTCTTCAATGACTGGATGGAAGCTGCCCCCAAAAGGATATATAACAAAGTCTTATTTATTAAAAACTAGGATATATAACAAAGTATTTTTTTTATTTAATAATAGTAGCTTTGCTTAACAGCAAAGTTTCTATTTAATAATTATATCGTTGTTTAGCTTCTAAGCAATGTTTCTCTTTTATTTAATTACTAACAGATTTGTTTCAATCAGAGTAGTTTGTTCAGCTAGTTGAATAGCTTTTTGAACTCTAAGATTTAGAGTATTTAAAACTCCAAAATGAATTTGAAAATTAGAGCAATAGTTTCAGAACCCGGAAGGAAATTATAACCATAAAGTTGTAAATGTAATTTTAGAGCTTCAAAAAGATTTATATCAGAAAGAGATAACCTCAGATTGGGAAAGGTGTTGAAATAAATCGGCCCATGAAATAGGCTAGTCTCTACAACACTCATAAGGGATTGAGCCCAATGAAGGCATCTGCCATCTCTTAGGCTTGCTAAAATAGAAGCATTTAGACCTTTAAGGGTTAAAGGTTTGAATGCTATTTGTATCATCCTATATGAATATATTTAAAGTCTTGCATATATTTATATATCTTCAAACATTAGCAGATAAATAGTTTTATACATTTGATCTACAGTAATGGTTTGTTCTATAGTTTTCACTGAAGATTTTCCCTTAAAATCAAAAGTTCCAAATTGATAAATGATAGTTTTATCAATCTTGGAGAGAGAACATCTATTTAGGTCTTCTTCATTCAAGGGGAACTCTGCCATTTCAGAGTTCTTGATTAAATTATTATTTCTCCTAATCGTTAGATTAGAAGTTACTCCTGAAGAAGTAGAAGCCATATTACCAAAAGAGGAAAAGGAGAGAGAGGAAGATGATCGAGGAGAGTTTGAAACAAATCATCACACAGGATAAAACAAACTAAGTATCCATTAGAGAATTATCTTCCCGGGATCAACAAGAATAGGACTTACAACCCTTTCAAGCCTCCATAGCAGATTTACCATTTGCGATGAAGACGGGAATATAAACCTCTACTAGAGAATTATCCCAGACAGTCAACAAAAATAGGACTTATCACCCTATCAAGAATCACGCAACAGGGAAGGTCATTTGCGACGAAGATGGGATAAAGCCATGGGAAGAATGAACAAAGTACTAGTTCATCAAAGCATGGTGATATGTAATGAAAAATCTCTAACATCATTCCACTCCCCAGGGATTTACCCCATCATGGCTCTTATACCAGACTTACACCAGAATATATAACAAATACTTATTTATTAAAAACTAAAAAGTACTTACATGATGTGATGGTGCGAAGAATTAAGGAGTACAAGAGGAGAAAGAAGAAGAAGAGAAGGAAAAGCGAGCAGCACACCTAATACAGATAGCCTCCTTATATAGAGGTGGAGGCACAGGAGAGACTTTGCTTAGAAGCAAAGATACAATTATTAAAAAAAAAAGAGAAACATTGCTCAGAAGCTAAGCAATGATATAATTATTAAATAGAAACTTTACTGTTAAGCAAAGCTACTATTATTAAAATAAAAAAGATACTTTGCTTAGAGGTTAAGCAAAGGTACAGAATATTACAAGATGGATACTTTGGAAAGTAGCAATTATTTCATTTGGTGGGACCCACTTTATGTAAAGTAGGTTCCTTGCTGGTGAAGATAAGCGGCTACTTTTGGAAAGTAGCAATTATTTCTTCTGGTGGATCTGCTTTTATGATTTTAAGTTTCGTTAGTGGATTCCTCGTCACCGTCAGAAGACTCGCCACTGTCGCAGATATAGATAGGGTGATTAAATACCTTGGCGAGTTGATTTTTGTAGATATTTTAGAGATGTTTCTTATGTTGAATCTCGATCTCATGAGGATAACATCTTTTGATGCTTTGTAGTACCTCATCTACTGATAGCTCAAAATCCATAATTTTTTGAGGGATCGTTAATTCAGAATAAGCTTTAATAATGGCTTTAATTTGCTTGAGCTTATCCTGATTGAATTCCACCATTTTAGTAAAATTATCTTGAAGGACCAATGATTGAAGGGTCCTTTCCAAGTATAACACGTTCGACTCCAAATCCAAGGATTTGGTCAAATGAAGAAATGAGCAAGATTTTATCCTTGAATCATTTTTTTGGGATTAATAGCCCTCATTTTGGGGCACTTCCATCCATCATTGAAGACCTCTTTGATTGGATCTGGAAGAATATTTAATTCTGCTCCAAAATAGTTCCACCATCTGAAGAACCATGATGGAAGTTCTTTGTTGATGATATCCTTGTTCATTATGAACATCCATGAATGCCTTCGTTTGTCATTGAGAAGGAAGAAGGCCTTCCTCATAGGTTGCACATAACACCAATAATTTATGCTAATTTTGTACTGTAAATTAGTGGAGGATAAGAATACATTTTTCTCTTGGAATGGAGTTAGACCCCATTCACTTTGATGAAAGATTTTTTGTATAGCACATTTGCTATACAAAATTGTATGGTTCGTCTGATCACATGATTAATCTCAATACACTTTAATTATATTAAGATTTTTTTCATAATTTTCTCTTGAGAGATTAATTCAAGTGAGAAAGGATTGTTTCCCAAATATCTTTCAAATAAGGCCCACAGATTATTTATTGAATAATCAGAGGGATTAATTTCAATAATATTCTATTTTATTTCTTTAGAGAAATAAATAGGTTCTTGTGCAATGACATCTTTTAGGGATGGTGTTGCGACTTTTAGAGGTTCACCCTTTTCAACCGTAGTTGAAGTACCACAAAGATAGGATTTCATATCAATCAGGCCAATTGTTGAATTGACCGAATCTTTGCCATTAATGCGGCCACGGCCATGACCTCCGCCAAAAGAAGGACTTCCTCGGTTAGGAGTGGTCATTCTTCCATGTGGTGATCCACACGATCTTCCCCACAAAATTCACAGTTGAAAATCGGAAGAGAATTTTCATTACCTTTAATGAATTTGATGTCAAAATCGAAAATAGAGAGCTGCGATTGCCATGATGCAAAATTTTGTTTTGAAACTAAATTTTTGACATCTTGTTCAATGATGTATTTGATTGAGGAATAGTCAATACGAAGGAGAAAATGCTGATTAAGTAAATCATCTTGGAATTTTGAGAAGCACTTAATCACAAAAAGCATTTTTTTTATAATGGAATACTTTTGTTGAGTAGGATTTCATTTACCAAAAACAAAGTGAACTATTTCTTCTATAGAATTCTTTCACTGCTTTAAGATACCTCCATAGCCCTATCGGAGGCATCTTAAGATTTATCTTTCTTCTTATCATTAAGAAGATCGATAATTTTATCATGAGTTGAATCATCTTCAACTTGTGCTAAAAGTTTAATTAATTGGTCTTTTGGCACACGTGGGTGAGTGTATACAAACGTCATATTTATTATATTTTTATATATCTATCAGGACTTGCAATAGTTAGACTTATCAGATTTATCAGAATCTGATGAGGATGAAATATGATCTTCTTCTTCTTCTGATTCTTGTTCAGAATCAAAGGATGTAAGCAAAATTTTCATCAGGGTTTGTTTTAACCCGTCATCAATCTGAAGTTCATTTAACTTCTTCTTGACAGTGCATCTATTTGCATAATGACCTATACGGCCACATTTATAAAATTTTATTTCTCTTGTCTCTTTGGTTTAAGAACCGAG
>CM038220.1:101098931-101160309 GCA_021442155.1 Cymbidium sinense | reverse complement strand
TCATTTCTATATTTTCAAATGAATTAGGTGTCTTCTGATTAATCTCATGATTCATCAGATGACCATTCATTTGATCTTGCCCAATTTTCATTTGCTGAACTTCTACTTTTAATTTCCTTAATTCAGTCTTTAGTTCAGATAAAAAAGTTGAATTAGAAGATGAAGAACTTGCCTCAGATTTTTTCTTAAATACTTCTGATAAGGAGTATATAGGAGGCTTGTAATTAAATTTTTTTAGTTTATCTTTCTTCTTATCATTAAGAAGATCGATAATTTTATCACGAGTCGAATCTTCTTCAACTTATGCTAAAAATTTAATTAATTAGTCCTTTTGCTCGTGGGTGAGCGTATACAGACCTGTCATATTTATTATATTTTTATAATAGTCTATATATTGACAAGATTTGCAAAAGTTGGACTTATCAAATTTTTCAAAATCTGATGAGGATGAAGATGAAATATGATCTTCTTCTTTTTCTGATTCTTTTTTAGAATCAGAGGATGTAAGCAGAATTTTCATAAGGGTTTATTTTAACCCTTCGTCAATCTAAAGTTCATTTAACTTCTTCTTGACAGTGCATCTATTTGTTATGATGATGCAATTTATAACATTTTATTTCTCTTGTCTCTTTGGTTTTAGAACGGAGGGGCGAGAGTGCCTGTTTGGAATTTATCATATTTTTTATGGCGTGCTTTTTCATGCTTAGGAAAAATAGTTTTCGTGTTTTCTCCTTGTGTTTGGAAGATAAAGGACGTACCTGAGGATCAATTGAATTGCTGTAAGCCAAGCTGGTTACGCTCAAGTAGACGTTCTCTTTTCATTTGATCTTTTAATTTAAGATCGAGCAGATTGCTAGACCATTTAAAACATAAGGTTTCCATATGTTAGGGTTTCATATGGGATGGTTCATAATATAGAGAAACCTTAACTTTTCAGCAAATAGATTAGGAAGGCCTTCAATGAATTTTTGCTTCTAGTGAAGGCTATTGGCATCATAAAGTGTCATGATGCGTCTTTATATGTACCATCGAAAATGGGTAAAGGATGGGCATCTTAATTTTTAGAGTAAGGAGCAAGTTTTTTCTCTTTGATCTCCAATGGATCCAGCAAAATGATCTATAATTGTTTGAAGAAGATTATATACTGAATTTTCATTAGGTTTTTGCTGTTCTTTTGGAAGATCCTTAGTACTTAAGTCAATTTCGCTAAGGAGGCCTTCCCTTTGAGGAACAGTGAGAAAATTATCTCACCATCCTTTCAGAGTTCCAGAGAATCCTGAAATGATGGCTTGAGTAATAATATGAGATTTTGCTTGATGTCTTGATTGAACAGCAGTAGCAAACATAAGCATTCGATGAAGGGTATGAATGATTTGATGTTCAAAAAGTCCATCAATATTCCATTCATATAAAGAATCTCCATCATAAGAATTTCCTACAAAATGAGTATCTTCCTCAAATAATAAATCGAGGATATTTTATAATAATGTTTTTCCAAATTTTTCTTTGGATAAGAAAGTTTTAGATATCAAAAGGTGGATGAGGATCTTGTAATTCTTGAAAAGGTTTTGAACTTTTCAATATTATTATTACTTGATCTGATTTGGTTGAGGATTCATTTGAATCTTCATCAGTGATATCTTCAAGAGCTCCTACATAGTTTTCACTTAAATTTAGAATCAAATTAAGATGTCTTGAAGAGGGTAACTTAAGAGCGATTTAGGAGGTAGTTGGATAAAGGTTTCACAAATGGGTTTATACTAGTAGAAGCTTTCTCGAGCTTTGCTAGTTTGGGGCTAGAAACCTTTTGTTTAAGCATCGATCGATTTTAGACTCTAGGCTAAAAAATGATGATCATGATTATTTAAGTATACTATTACTATAATTAAGTTGTTTAATTACATAATAAATTCCTTTAGAATTTGATTGGAACTTATTTTTTTAAGGCTAATTCTAAAGTTTATCATCCACCATTTTACAATGGAGGATAAGATGCTTCAATTATTTTTCCTTGCTTTGTTTGCCATTTTTTGGTAGTTAAAACAACAACTTGAGCAGATTGAGCATAGTAACTGCAAAACCATACTACGAAAGGAATAGTTGCTTTGGCTTGACTATTTCTTTCTCTCTTTTTCTCAAAATTATTTCGAGATGTTGGTCTTGAGAAGTAAAACTTCTATACCAAGTACAAAATTATTACTGGTTGGAAGTATTCCTTGAACAACCTCTCTAGTCTTAGAACCTATTGTGTGTAGCTCATTAAGACTAAAGTTCATTTAGATGGAGTGGGTGATTGATTTTCTCTCCTTTGGATGATAGATATGATTTTTGTTTAAGGGCCTTGGAGATGGTTCAGTGTGTGTGAACCATCTAGACTTCTCGAGGTTTGAAGGGATAGAAACAGGAAGTGATGGATGGATGAGGGTTGAATCGACTTCAACATCACTTTGTTTGTTTGAATTCGATCTACATCTTGATTAATGGAAGGTCTTGGTGCGACCGCAGATGGTATAGTCCATGATTCTGCAAATACCACCTCATTCCATTTAATCACTCTGTTAGTAGCAATATGGGATGCTAACAAATTTATTTCGGTCAGAGTCGTTCGTTCAGCTGGTTGAACAGCTTTTCAAACTCTAGGATTTAGAGTATTTAAAACTCAAAAATGAATTTTGAAAATTAGAGCAATAGTTTTAGAACCGGAAATCATAACCATAAAGCTATAAATGTAATTTTAGAGCTTCAAAAAGATTTATATCAAAGAGATAAACTTCAGGGAAAGGTGTTGAAATAAGCGGCTACCATAGAGTCTCTACAACACTCATTAGGGATTGAGCCCAGAGAAGGCATCTACCATCTCTTAGGCTTGCTAAAATAGAAGCATTTAGACCTTTAAGGGTTAAAGGTTTGAATGCTATCTGTATCATCCCTATATGAATATATTTAAAGTCTTGCATATATTTATGATCTTAGCATTAGTAGATAAATGATTTTTTTATCTTGATCTACTAATGGTTTGTTCTATTTTCTTGAAGATTTTCCCTTAAAATCAAGGTTCCAAATTGATAAATGATAGTTTTATCAATTTTGGGAGAGACCATCTATTTATCTTCTTCTTCAATCAGAGCCATTTGAGTTCTAGTATTATTTCTCCTAATCATTAGATTAGAAGTTACTTCAGAAGAAGTAGAAGCCATATTACCAAAAGGGGAAAAAGGGAGAGAGGAAGATGATGCAAGGAGAGTTTGAAACAAATCACCACATAAGGATAAAATAAACTAAGTATAAACCTCCTTTAGAGAATTATCTTCCCAAACTAAGTATAAACCTCCTTTCAAGTCTCATGCAATAGGGATTTATGGCCATTTATGATGAAGACAGGAATATAAACCTCTTCCAGAGAATTTTCCCATACAGTCAATAAGAATAGGACTTATCACTATCAGCATCACAGGATGGCCATTTGCGACGAAGACAAGATAAAGCCATGGGAGGAATGAACAAAGTACTGGTTCATCAAAGCATGGTGATATGTAACAAAAAATCACCGTTTTGAGAATTTTTTCATATGGGATGGTTCCATCATATAGACGAAGAGATCCCCTACATGAGTCTTTCTTTCCCAGAAAGCAATTTGGTTGTCACCATAGACTTCCTTTTGAAATTTTTGGTGGCAATTTTAAATTTTTTCTTTGAATTTTGGGAAGAAATTTATTGTTTAAAAGTTAGAAATTTCTTCTTGAAATTAATATGCATAGATTATTATTAAGCCTATTCATTTCATTTATGATAAAATCTAACATCCTTCCCTCCAAAGTTTACCCCATCATGGCTCGATACAGGACTTACAGATATATAAGACTTATTTATTAAAACTAAAGTACTTTATGATGAAGCAAGAAAGGAGAGTACAGAGGAGAATAGAAGAGAAGAAGAGAAGGAAAAGCAGGCACCCCTAATACAGAAGCCTCCTTATAGAGGTGGAGGCATAAGAGACTTTCAAAGGTATTATTAAACAAGAGAAAATTCTTAGAAGGTAACGCGTCATAATATTAAATAGAAACTTTGTTAAGCAAAGCTATTATATTAAATAAAAGATACTTTGCTTAGAGGTTAAAAAGCAAAGAATATTATAAGATGGCTACTTTTGGAAAGTAGCATTATTTCATTTGGTGGGACCCACTTTATGAGTTGTAAAGTAGGTTCTTTCTTTGAAGAGAAGCGACTACTTTTGGATAGTAGATTATTTCGGTGGATGCGCTTTATGAAGTTAAGTTTCTCTAGTGGATTTAATGGCAGGAAACTCCATCATGGAGATATAGATAGGGTGATTAAACACCTTGGCGAGTTGATTTTTAGATTTTGACGTTTCTTATGTTGAATCTTCTCATGAAGATAAGTCTTTCTTTTAGTACTTCATCTCATAGCTCAAAATCCATAGTTTTTTGAGGTATCATTAATTAATAAGCTTTAATAATGGCTTTAATTGAGCTTAGCTATTGATTGAATTCCACCATTTTAGTAAAATTATCTTTGAAGGAAGCGATTGAAGGGGTCCTTTCCAAGTATAATGTTCGACTCCAAATCCATGGGATTTGGCGTCCATAAAATGAGCAAGATTTTGTCCTTGAATCATTTTTTAGGATTAATTTCATTTTGGGCGACTTCCATCAATCAAAGACCTCTTTGATTGGATCGGAAAGAATATTTAATTACGCAAAATAGTTCCACCATTTGAAGAATCATGCTGGAAGATCTTTGTTGATGATATCCTTGTTCATTATCAACATCCATGAATGCCTTCATTTATCATTGAGAAGGAAGAAGGCCTTCATCATTGCTTGCACATAGCACCAATAATTTATGGTATTGTAAATTAGTGGAGGATAAGAATACATTTTTCCCTTGGAATGGAGTTAGACCCCATTCACTTTGATAAAAGATTTTTTGTATAAGCATTTGCTATACAAAATTGTATATTCGTCGATCATACATGATTAATCTCAATACTCTTTAATTGTATTAAGATTTTTTCTTAATTTTCTCTTAAGAGATTAGATTCAAATGGGAAAGAATTGTTTAAAATAACTTTCAAATAAGGCTTAGTTATTTATTAAATAATCGAGGGATTAATAATATTCTATTTTATTTCTTTAGAAAAAATAAGTTCTTGTGACATCTTTTAGGGATGGTGTTGTTGCTTTTGGAGGTTCACCCCGACCATAGTTGAAGAGGAAGTACCATAAAGATAGGTTTTCAAATCAATCAGGCCAATTGTTGAATTGACCGGATCTTTGCCATTAGTGCGGCCACGACGGTGACCTCCGCGAAAAGAAGGACTTCCTCGGTTAGGAGTGGTCATTCTTCCATGTGGGGTGATCCACCCCTGATCTTCCCTGCAATAATTCACGGGTCAGAAAATCAAGAAGAGAATTTTCATTACCTTTAATGAATTCTAAAGGATGGTGGGTTAATTTTCTCAATGTTCCTCAACGGGAAGACCTCCTTAGCAAAATTGACTTAAGTACTAAGAATCAAAACGGAAAAACTAATGAAAATTTGGTAATAATCTTCTTCAAATAATTATAGATCATTTTGGATCCATTTAGATCAAGGAGAAAAGACCCTCTCCTTACTCCAAAATTAAGATGTCCATCCTTAACCCATTTTGATGGTACAAGGATATATTTCTAAGTGTGACACTTTTGATGATAGCCTTCACGAAGCAAATTCATTGAAGGCCTTCTAATCTATTAGAAATGGTTAAGGTTTCTCTTGTCTTTTCTGATGGAACCATCCCTATGAAAACCTTACATATGAAATCATATTTGCATGTATTAAAGCGGTTTAGCTATCTTTCGATCTTAAATTAAAAGATCAAATGAAAGAACATCTACTTGAGAAAAGACTTGGCTGAGCAATTCTGACCTTGTCGTCCTTTATCTTCTAAACACAAGAAAAAAAGAAAAATTATTTTCCTAAGCATGAAAAAAACGTCATAAAAAAATGTGATAAATTCACACACACTCTCATCTCGGTTCTAAAACCAAAGAGATAAGAGAAATAAAATGTTATAAATGTGGTATAGGTCATTACACAAATAGATGGAGAGAAAATAAATGAACTTGATTGATGAGGTTAAAACAAACGATAAAAATTACGTCCTTACGAAAAGAATGGAAGAAGAAGGTCATATCTCATCAGATTTTGATAAATTTGATAAGTCTAACTATTGCAAGTCCAACTTTATAAAATATAATAAATATGTGATTTGTATCACCGAGCAAAAGACCAATTAATTAAACTTTTAGCACAAGTTGAAGATGATTCAACTGATAAAATTGATCTTCTTAATGATAAGAAGAAAGATAAATTATAAAATTCAATTACAAGCCTCTATATATTATTATTTAGAGAAAATAGGCGTACATCATCTTCTAATTAAACTTCTTTGGTAGGCTCGAATTAAAAAAACTAAAATTAGAAGTTAAATTAAATTAAAGGAGCAGAGCAAATGAATGGTCATCTAATGGATCTTGAAATTAATCGAAGGCGATTCATTTGAAAATATTGGCGATTCTAATAAGCTTTCTTACAAAATATAAAAGGCAATCGAAAATGGTATATTTCCATTAAATTAATTATAAACAAAGATTAATTTTACCAAATTTACTCTAGTTGATAGCAGTAAATTTAAATTGTATACAAGAAGGAATAATTCCTTATAAATATTTTGAAAAAAATAAGATGGTTAAAGAGTTGAATATTTATAAATTAAGTATAAATTATAATCAGTGTGTCAAGATGATATTGTATTCAGCTTTTATTTTAGTAAAAAACATTTTATTTTGGGAACTCTTTTTCTTCTTAAAATAATACTATCATTAGAATTGATGATAGAATTCAATATTTTCTTTAGGATAAAGAAATCACATTTTTATCACCAATCCTAAGAATTATCATAAATGAAATGAATAGATAATAATGTCATATAAATTATTTACAAGAAGAAATTGCTAGTTTAACTTTTAAACAACAAATTTCTTCCCCAAAATTCAAAAAAATTCAAAATTTCCACCAAAATTCAAAGGAAGTCTTGGTGACAACCCAATTGCTTTCTAGGAAAGAAAAACTCATGTAGTGGATCTCTCGTGTATTTATAATTTCAATGAATGAGACATTCCACTAGCTTGTCCTTGTCGGATGAGCGAGCACTACCTTGCTTTATGAAAGAGTTTCGATTTATTAAAGAAAGGAATAATTTGGCAATCCTACTCCTCTTGGAGCTATACCGCATTCTATGTTATGAATTCGGCAGAAAAGGAAAGAGGAAGACCGCGACTTGTAATTAATTACAAGCTGTTAAACAAAGCTTTACAATGGATCAGATATCCAATTCTTAATAAAAAGGATATATTAAATAGATTGCATAATGCAAAAATATTTTCCAAATTTGATTTGAAATCGATATTGGCAGATCAGATAAAAGAATCGATTATAAAGTATTCTGGTGCCCTTTGGACATTACGAATGGAACATAATGCCCTTTGGTTTAAAAATGCTTCTAAATTTAAGATATCATGAATAATATATTTAAAGATTATTTTAAATATATTTTAATCTATATTGATGATGTTCTTGTGTTCTCAAACACTATTGATGAACACTTTAACCATCTAAAAATATTTAAATGGTTAATTTTAATAATAGTAGCTTTGCTTAACAGTAAAGTTTCTATTTAATAATTATACCGTTGCTTAGCTTCTAAGCAATGTTTCTCTTTTGTTTAATAATTGTACCTTTAGCAAAGTCTCTTGCCTCCACCTCTTATAAGGCTCTGATTATATTATTGTGCTTTCGGTGCTTAGTTTTCCCTTCTCTTCTTCTCTTCTTCTCACTCTCTTGTACTCTCCTTGGTTCTTCGCTTCACTGTATCATCATGTACTTTTTAGTTTTTTAATAAATAAGTCTTTGTTATATAACTTTGGTGTAAGTGGTATCATCAAGTACTTTTAGTTTTTAATAAGTAAGTCTTTGTTATATATATGGTTTAAGTCGGTATGAGCCATGGGGTAAATCCAGGAGGAAGGATGTTAGATTTTTTGAAACATATCACCATGCTTTGATGAACCGGTACTTTGTTCATTCCTCCAATTTATCCGTCTTCATGAAATGGCCATCTATTCATTGATGCTTGATAGGGTGATAAGTCTATTTTTTGTTGACTATGGGATAATTCTCTGGTAGTAGGTTTATATTCCCGTCTTCATCACAAATGGCCATAAATCCCTATTGCGTGAGGCTTGAAAGGGTTGTAAGTCCTATTTTTGTTGACTGTCTGGGAAGATAATTCGCTAATGGAGGTTTATACTTAATTTGTTATATCCTTATGTGGTGATTTATTTCAAACTCTCGCTGCATCATCTTCTTCTCTCTTTTCCCCTTTTGGTTATATGGCTTCTACTTCTTCTGAAGTAACTTCTAATTTAACAATTAGGAGAAATAATAATTTAATCAAGAACTCTAAAATGGCAGAGTTCCCCTTGAATGAAGAAGACCTAAATAGATGGTCTCTCCCCAAAATTGATAAAACTATCATTTATCAATTTGGAACCTTTGATTTTAAGGGAAAATCTTCAGTGAAAATTGTAGAACAAATCATTACTGTAGATCAAATGGATAAAATCATTTATCTACTAACATTTGAAGATATGCATAGATATATACAAGAGTTTAAATATATTCATATAGGGATGATACAGATAGCATTCAAACCTTTAACCCTTAAAGGTCTAAATGCTTCTATTTTAGCAAGCCTAAGAGATGGCAGATGCCTTCACTGGGCTCAATACCTAATGAGAGTTGTAGAGACTAGCCTATGTCACGGGATGATTTATTTCAACACCTTTCCCAATCTGAGTTTATCTCTTTCTGATATAAATCTTTTTGAAGCTCTAAAATTACATTTACAACTTTATGGTTATGATTTCCTTCTGATTTCTGAAACTATTGCTCAAATTTTCAAAATTCTTTTTTGAGATTTAAATACTCTAAATCCTAGTGTTTGGAAAGCTGTTCAACTAGCTGAACAAACTACTCTGATCGAAATAAATCTGTTAGCATTCCATATTGCTACTAGAGTGATTAAATGGAATGAGGTGGTATTTCACGACTCATGGACTATACCATCTTGCGCAAGACCTTCCATTAATCAAGATGTTGATCGATAATTCAAGCGGTGATGGCGATGTTGAAGTCGATTCAACCTCATCGATATCACACATCTAGGGTTTCTATCCATTCTAAACCTGAGAAATCTAGATCGATGGTTCACACTCACGAACCATCGGTAGGGCCCTTCCCTAAATAAAAATCATATCTATCATCCAATGAGTGAAAATCAATCTCCTACTCTATCTGAAATGAACTTTAGTCTTAATGAGCTACACAAAAGGTTCTAAGACTAGAGAGGTTCTTCTGAAGGAATACTTCCAACCAAAGTATGATAATTTTTGTACTTGGTATAGAAGTTTTACTTCTCAAGACCAACATCTCAAAATAAATGATTTATATTTCGAGAAAATAAGAGAAAGAAATAGTCAAGCTGAAGTAACTATTCCTTTCGTAGCATGGTTTTGCAGTTACTATGCTCAATTTGCTCAAGTTGCTATTTTAACTACCAAAAAATGGCAAACAGAGCAAGGAAAAATAATTGAAGCATCTTATCCTCCATCAATTGTAAAAATGGTGGATGAAAAACCTTTAGAATTAGCGGCCTTCGGAAAAATAAGTTTCGATTCACAAATTCTAAAGGAATTTATTACTGTAATAAAATAACTTAATTGTAGTAATAGTATACTTCAAATAACCACTGATCATCTTTTTAGCCTAGAATCTAAAATCGATCAGATGCTTAAACAAAAGGTTTCTATCCCCGAAACTAGTAAAGCTTCAGAGAAAGCTTCTACTAGTATAAACCCATTTGTGAAACCTTTTATTCAACCACCTCCTAAACTGGCTCTTAAGTTAGGACCCTCTTCTGAAGACATTCAGAATTTGATTCTAAACTTAAGTGAAAAGTATGTAGGAGCTCTTGAAGATATTAGTCAATCGGATGAAGATTCAAATGAATCCCCAACCGAAACTGATACTGATCAATCAAGTAATATTGAAAAAGTTCAAAACCTTTTTCAAGAATTACAAGATTCTCATCCTCCTCTTGATATCCAAAAACTTTCTTATCCAAAGAAAAATTTGGAAAAACATTATTATAAAAACCCACTCCTGATTTATTATTTGAGGAAGATACTCATTTTGGAAATTCTATGATGGAGATTCTTTATATGAATGGAATATTGATGAACTTTGAACATCAAATCATTCATACCCTTCATTGAATACTTATGTTTCTTTATTCAATCTAAACATCAAGCAAAACCTCATATTGTCACTGAGCCATCATATCGATTCACGGAACTCGAAAGGATGGTGGGATAATTTTCTGTTCCTCAGCGGGAAGACCTCCTTAGAATTGACTTAAGTAAATAGGATCTTCCAAAAAAATAGCAAAAACTTAATGAAATTTCGATCTATAATCTTCTTCAAATAATTATAGATCATTTTGCTGGATCCATTGGAGATCAAGGTGAAAAAACCCGCTCCTTACTCCAAAAATTAAGTTGTCCATCCTTAACCCATTTTTGATGGTACAAGGATATATTTCTAGCATCATGACACTTTATGATGATAGCCTTAATTGGAAGCAAAATTCATTGAAGGCCTTCCTAATCTATTTCTTTGAAAAGATTAAGGTTTCTCTTCTCTTTTGATGGAACCATCCCCTATGAGACCCTTACATATGGAAACCTTATTTCTGTATGTATTAAAATTGGTTTAGCAATCTGCTCTGATCTTAAATTAAAAGATCAAATGAAAAGAGAACGTTTACTTGAGCACAAACAGCTTGGCAAATTCTATGAGCAATTCAAATGTGACCCTCAGGTACGTCCTTTATCTTCTAAACACAAGGAAAAAAGCACTATTTTTCCTAAACATGAAAAATCACGTCATAAAAAATGTGATAAATTCATGCACAAATCAGAGACTCATCCTCTACGGTTCTAAAACCAAAGAGACAAGAAAAATAAAATGTATAAATGTGGCCATTATAGGTCATTGCATAGATGCCTTTGTCAAGAAGAAGTTAAATGAACTTCAGATTGATGACAGGTTAAAACAAACCCTGATGAAAATTTTGCTTACATCCTCTGATTCTGAAAAAGAATCAGAAGAAGAAGAAGATCATATTTCATCCTCATCATTGATATAAGTCTAAGCTTTGCAGTCCATCAGATGGACTATTATAAAATATAATAAATATGGCAGTGCATGCTCACCCATGAGCAAAAGACCAATTAATTAAATATTAAGCACAAGTTGAAGATTATTCATTGATAACATTATCGATCTTCTTAATGATAAGAAGAAAGATAAAATTACAAACCTCCTACTCCTTATAAGTATTTAAGAGAAAATGAGCAAGTACATCATCTTCTAATTGCTTGTTAGTAGAGCTAAAACTAAATTAAAGAAACTAAAATTAGAAGTTCACAAATTAAAGGCGCGAGAGCAAATGAATGGTCATCTAATGGATCTTGAAATTAATCAGAAGGCGTCCAATTCATTTGAAAATATTGGAGCCGATTCTCAAGAAATTGGTTTCTTACAAAATATGCAAAAGGTAATATACCAGAAATGGTATATTTCCATTAAATTAATTATAAATAAAGAATTTATTTTACCAAATTTAACTTTTCTAGTTGATAGCGAGCATTTAAATTGTATACAAGAAGGAATAATTCCTTCTAAATATTTTGAAAAAAAAAGCCAGCGGTTAAAGGCACGGTGAATCTTTACAAATTAAGTATAAATTATCATCTGTGTGTGTCAAGATGATATTTGTATTCAAATGCCTTTTATTTTAGTCAAAAATTTGACACAACACATTATTTTGGGAACTCCTTTTCTTCTTAAAATAATACATTAGAATTAATGTTGGAATTAGGTGTTTTCTTTGGGATAAAGAAATCACATTCATTTATCACCAATCTAAAGAAATCATCATAAATGAAATGAATAGACTTAAAATAAGTCTATGCATATAAATTATTTACAATAAGAAATTGCTAGTTTAACTTTTAAATAGCAAATTTTTCCCCAAAATTCAAAGAAAAAATTCAAAATTGCCACCAAAAATTCTAAAAGGAAGTTTGTGGTGACAACCTAATTGCTTTCTCGGAAAGAAAGACTTATGTAGTGGATCTCCCGTACATTGATAATTTCATTGAACGAGATATTCCCACTATGGCTCATCCTTGTCAGATGAACAAGCACTACCTTGCTTTATGCAAAGAAGAGATTGCTGATTTATTAAAGAAAGGAATAATCAATCCTACTCCCCGGTTGATCGCATTTATGTTGAAGAAAATGAAAGAGGAGACGACTTGTAATTACAAGCGTTAAACAAAGTTTTAAAATGGATAGATATCAATTCTAATAAAAGGGATTTATTAAATAGATTGCATAATGCAAAAATATTTTCTAAATTTGATTTAAAATTAGGATATTGGCAGATCCAGATAAAAGAATCGGATCACTATAAAAGCGGCATTCTGATGCCCTTCAATATCTAAAACATTTAAATGGTTAATTTTAAAAATGGGTTAGTTATTTTGAGCTAAAATAAATTATTTCAAACTAAAATAAGATTTTTAGGCCATAATATATCCAATACTTCTATTATACTAATTAATAAAAGTATTGAATTTGCTAACAAATTCCTTGATATCATTTTAGATAAAAACCAGCTATAGCGGTTCTTAGGAGCTCTCAATTATGTAGCTGATTTCTATCAAAATCTTACCAAAGATGCAGCCCCACTCTTTGACAGATTAAAAAAGAATCCCCCACTCATACCATGGCGATGCATAAAATTAAAGAAAGGGTTCAAAACCTTTCCTGTCTTAATCTTGGACCCACTAGTTTCAAATTGTTGGCGATGCCTCTGATAAGGGCTATGGAGGTATCTTAAAGCAGTGAAAGAATTCTAAAGAAGAATTAGTTTGCTTTGTTTCTGGTAAATGGAATCCTACTCAATAAAAGTATTCTATTATCAAAAAATAAATGCTTTCTGTGATTAAGTGCATCTCAAAATTCTAAGATGATTTACTTAATCAGTATTTTCTCCTTCGTATTGACTATTCCTTGGTCAAATACATCATTCAACAAGATGTTAAAAATTTAGTTTCAAAATAAATTTTTGCATCATGGTAATCGCCGCTCTCTGTATTTGATTTCGACATTGAATTCATCAAAGGAAATGAAAATTCTCTTCTTGATTTTCTGACCCATAAATTCTTACAGGGACGATCAGGGGTGGATCACCCCGCATCGAAGAATGACCACTCTTAACCAAGGAAGTCCTTCTTTTCATGGAGGTCGTGGCCATGGCCGCTCTAATGGCAAAGATCCGATCAATTCAACAATTGGCCTGATTGATTTGAAAACCTATCTTTATGGTACTTCCTCTTCAACTACGGTTGAAAAGGGTGAACCCTCTAAAAAAAAGCAACACCATCCTAAAAGATGTCTTTGCACAGAACCTATTTCTCTAAAGAAATAAAATAGAATATTATTGAAATTAATCGATTATTCAATAAATAATTCATAGGCTTTATTTGAAAGATATTTGGGAAACAATCCTTTCCCATTTGAATCTAATCTCTCGAGAAAATTATGAAAAATCTTAATATAATTAAAGTGTATTGAGATTAATCATGTTATCGACGAACCATACAATTATATATGCATTATACAAAAATCTTTCATCAAAGTGATTGGGGTCTAACTCCATTCCAAGAGAAAAATGTATTCTTATCCTCCACTAATTTATTACAAAATTGGTGTAAATTATTATGCTATTAATGATGATGAAGGCCTTCTTCCTTCTCAATGACAAACGAAGGCATTCATGGATGTTCATAATGAACAAGGATATCATCAACAAAGAACTTCTAGTATGGTTCTTCAGATGGTGGAACTATTTTGGAGCAGAATTAAATATTCTTCCAGATCCAATCAAAGAGGTCTGCAATGAATGGATGGAAGCTACCCCCAAAATGAGGGCTATTAATCCCAAAAAAATGATTCAAGGATAAAATCTTGCTCATTTCTTCACGAACTGCCAAATCCCATGGATTTGGAGGAACGTTATACTTGGAAAGGACCCTTTCGGTTGGTCCTTCAAAGATAATTTTACTAAAATGGTGGAATTCAATCAACATTGAGGATAAGCTCAAGCAAATTAAAGCCATTATTAAAAGTTATTAAATTACGATCCCTCAAAAATTATGAATTTTGGTATCGAGATGAAACTTACAAAGCATCAAAAGGCGTTATCCTCATGAGACCAAGATTCAACATAAGGCGTCTCAAAAAATCTATAAAAAAAAATCGCCAAGGTGTTTAATCACTCTATCATATATCGATGGTGGAGTCTTACGGCATTGTGGAATCCAGGAGAAACTTAAATTCATAAAGCGACACCGGAAGAAATAATTTCTACTATCCAAAAGTAGCTTATCTTCAGACAAGAACTTTTATAACTCATAAAGTGGGTCCCACCAAATGAAATATTATTTACTTTCCAAAAGTAGCCATCTTATAATATTACCTTTGCCAACCTCTAAGCAAAGTATCTTTTTTATTTAATAATTGTTGCTTGCTGAGTTTATTTAATAGTTATACCATTGCTTAGTTTCTTAGCAATGTTTCTCTTTTATTTAATAATTGTACCTTTGCTTCTAAGCAAAGTCTCTCTGTATACTTCATATAAAGGGCTATCATTAAGTGTGCCAGTTTTCCCATCTCTTATTCTCTTATTCTCCTCTTTATCTCTCCTTGGTTCTTCACCTTTCACACTACTATCATCGTGTAAGTACTTTTTAGTTTTTAATAAATAAGCCTTTGTTATATATCCAGGTTTAAGTCGTGTAAGTACTTTTTAGTTTTTAATAAATAAGTCTTTGTTATTTATCCTGGTTTAAGTCTTCTTGGAGCAGAATTAAATGTTCTTCCAGATCCAATGTAGTGTAGTATAATAGTGTTTATACATATTTGTATATAGTATAGTGTAGTGTATATAGTATGTAGTATATAGTAATAATACACTATATATGTAGTATGTAGTGTAGTACAATGTATATTATATGTTACAATATACAATATACTATAGTATATTATAACACTGGAGTATGTAGTGTAGTGTAGTATAGTATAGTATAGTGTATAGTATATTAGTAGTACTACATATACACTAGTATATTATAGTACACTACTTATAGTGTATAGTGTATAGTGTATAGTATATATACTACATAACAGTATAGCATGTAGTGTAGTATAGTATAGTATAGTATAATGTAATATATTATATTACACACCATATATACATGTCATAAGTAATTGATTGTTTTGGTCATATATTATGTTGGCGGTATATAAAATACTTATATCTTCTGATATGGTATGGTACACTATACTACTACACTATCTATCTGTTACATACCTTTATATTATGTTATGTAATATTAAGTGGTATACACTGTGCTTTTTATGGTGTGGTATGGTATATATATAATACATATAACCTTCTTATGGTATAATATAATGTAATACTACCTTGTTACAATGTTGATAAATAATGTTATTATTGTACATGTATTTTTGGTAGTGTATGGTATTACTATGCATGTGTAATTATATCTTGTATCTTTAATGGTTAATGTATTTGTAAATGCATATCATGCATATATTATATCTTTATTATGGTTTTAATATGTATGCCATATATTATGCATATAATCTATCCTAATGTATGCATATGCACCACCTATCTTACGTTATCTTCTTTACCTTATATCTTTATCGCGTGCTGCATACACACTTTATGTTATATGGTATATTATGGTGTGGTAACTGTATGGTATGGTTGATTTATATATAGTAAACACTACATAATTATCTTATGTTATTGTATCTACTGTATATACGCATATTGTATAGTGTAATATTATGTATACATACATTACACAACATATATACTACATAATGCTATTAAAAGTGTATTATTCTTGGTATATCTTAGTGGTATGGTGTAGCATTAGCATAATTAATTTTAATATCTTTATTGTGGTGTGTTTGGGGCGTAATATGGTATGGTATATTATTGGTGTGGTACAATGTATATTATACAATAACACTAATATCTTTATACTGCATAGTATATAATACACACTGCTACACTTGCACTTTATTACTTTATTAGTATTGTATGGTGTATTACACTACTATATCTTTATCTTATCTTATACTTTTCTTGGTATATCTTGGTATATGGTATAGCAATAATTTATATATTATTTAATTATTGTGTGAGAATACATATAGTGTTGTGGCGTGGTGCATGGTATGGTGTATGGTATGGTACACTTCACTGTATATATTTTGGTACACTACACCCAATAATGTGGTATATGTTATTATACATGTATGTAATTATTATTATACACTTGTATATTACACACTTTGTATATTATTGTGTACTAATATAATAGAACATATATTATGGTATCTTTGTTGTGGTGTTTAGTATTGTATGTAGTATACTTATAATAGTATAGTATAGTGTGATGTATCCTATACTATTATATTAATACATATATGTTTGTGTTATAATTTTGTTATTGATTATCTAATGGTGTGGTGTGTAGTGACATTATTATGCATGTAATATGGTATGTTATGTATGTAGTAGTACTACATATCTTATTATTGGTATAGTTATTGTGGTAACTTTATACTTGCTACTATATATCTTATTCTTGATATTGTCTTGCTATCTTGTATAAGTGGTGTGTGGTATGTATGTGTATATTATGGTATATATTAATAACCTACCTTGTATAGTGGTATGGTGTTATTATGGTAATATCTTTGTGGTTATTGTGCATCTTTGTGCTATATGCTTATATATATATCTTTACGTTATCTTAATATTACTATATCTTACATATATTATATATACACCACCATATCTTTGTATGTTGTTATGGTATGTTATATATTATGTGTACATGCATTCTGTACTTTACCTTGCTCGTATGGTATGAGAATAATTATGGTGTACATACTCTTATATTATATATGGTGTTTTGTCATATACCACACTATATATTATGTGGTGTGTATGTATATTATATGTATCTATACGCTACCTTTATATTATCTTTATGCTTATTGATTATGGTGCATGACATATATACCACGACATATATTATGTGTGGTATATCTTTCTTCACTTTATGTATATGTCGTATATGTTGTATGGTGTGGTGTGTATATTTATGCTATGTTAATCATAATTATTATATTGATATTGTTGTATATTATGCTATATTATCTATATATAGTATATACTACATATTACTATACTTTATATGTGTGGTATGTACACTTATATATGGTATGGTATAATATAGTGGTGTTTTTGCATTATAATATTGATGTGTGTATATTGTATGTGTGTTATTGCATTATATACGTTATGCTACTTCTTATTCTTGTGTTATATGGATATGCGCTTTACATGCCGCACTCATTAATGTAGTTATGGTATATGTATACCTTTTTATTTTGGTATGGTTATGTGTAATGCTAAAACATTATATTAATGACATAAACGTATATGTACGTAATATGCTATGATAATGTTAATGTGCTTATCTTTACTGCGTTATCTTGCTATCTTATCTTCATACCTTCTGCTTGCATCTTAGATGGTACATTGTATATATGTATAATCTTTATACTTTATATATGCATTGCACATGCTGCTTTGCGCTACTTACTAATGGTACACTGCATACTACGTAATGTATGGTGTATTATATTATGGTATGCTATCTTTACTGCTACATGTATATGGTGGTAAATGAGATTGTTGGTGTTGTATGTGTGTATAACCTTATGTATAATTATGGTGTATAATGCTACACTATGCAATGTTGGCATATATTGTATTGACGATACATATACTTATACACACTGCGCTATACATGCTATGCTGCGACTACATATGGTATCTTTGCATAATCTTACCGCCACAATGATGTATAATGCCTTTGTGCTGATGTTTGCGTTATGCATGCTTTGTATGTATAGTAATATTATACCTACTACATATATCTTGTTGATAATACATTACTTGTTCTTGGTGATAATGATGCTACCTTTATTGTGTATGTGCGCTCATATGGTATGGTTGTATTACACTGCTATCTTGCAATATACACTCTGTATGGTTATATATGTTTACTCACATGTATGGTGCGCATACTTCTATATATGTTGTATCTTTGTATATATATATGCGCTATACATTTGCTATCTTTATGTATGCTATGCACTATATTGTATCTTATATGCACCCTTTATCTGCGCTATGCCTGCATCTAATGCTTTGCACTTTGTACTAATATGCTTTATCTTTATGCGTTATGCATATGGTATGGTATAATATAATTATATGGTATATAATGATTAATGTGTATACTATAATAATAGTTAATGGTATATGGTGTGTATATAATGTGTATTTTATAATGTTGTGGTTTGGTGTGGTATGGTAATTAATTGAATGAGATGGTGTATTAGTATGGTAATATGGTATATGGTAATGATGATAAATATTTACCTTTACTCTATCTTTATGCTAGCATAATATCTTGCACTGCACTAACGCTATGTATACATATGTGGTGTATATATACGATTACACTGCCTACATAGTATTAATTGTTGTATGTTACGTATAATTATCTTGCTATTACTATATCTTACATACTTATATATCTGCATATCTTATACCATAATATATATGCTATCTTTACTGCGCACACCATATCTTATGCTATGCTGTATGCTGCACTTTATATATGGCATGCTACATACTAAATGCTTTACCAGCGTTATCAAACACAACATCTTATCTTTATACATTGATTATTGTATGGATTATGGTATTATATGGTGGTGTGCTTGCTGGTACTGTACTACGTATATGGTCTTATTACTGCATCTTCGTCTTGTATAACCATAATGCTATGCATATCTTTTGTATCTTATGCTTTTATTATATTTATATATCTTTATGCTACATCTTGCACTTTATGTTATACTACGTATATTACATTGTGCCACTTGCACATAATATGGTATGGTGGTGTTGACACATAACACTTCTTGTAATATGGTATAATATAGTATACATTACATATACACCACCTTTATCTTATCTTACGCTATATTATCTTTACTGATGCTTTTTTGTTATTGTACATGCTATATCTTATGCTCATAATGTTTGTGTTGGTATGGTATAGTATTGTGTACTTGTGTATAATATAGTATAGATAATATAGTACTGTTATATATAGTATAACACTACTATAGTATAGTATAGTATAGTATACATTACATATACACCACACTATACTATATTATACACTATAGTATATTGTATCTTATAGTAAATATAATGTAATGTAAAAATGGTATGTATTATGTGTGTATGTATAATTATGGTATATGGTGTATGTATAATAGTGTATACACTTTGCATTAATATCTTTATATATATTTATCTATAATATAGTCTGATGACATATATATGATATATGGTATATAAGCACATTGTATGGTATGGTATATGTGTGGTGTGTATATGGTGTATTACCTTTCTACATTATATAGATCTATGTGTAATATGTATGTGTAATGATATGGTGTAATATATAGTATATTGTAGTGTATTATACATTCTTATAATATAGTGTGTTTAGTATATTATATACTACCTACTTATATCTTATGCTATACACTACCTACATTGTACTAGTGTATGTATTATATGGTATATATGTGTAATATATTGCATATAATGTATTAATGTGTATATATACATTACATAATGTATACACTACACTATAATATTGTACTATACATTATACACTTTATACACTATTATATATTATAATATACAATAATAAACTATATAAGTATAGTGTATTACTATATTATATGTATTCTTATCTACCTATACACATACATATTATGGTTAGCATTATCTTATATTATACATATATGTATGCATATACATGGTGTGTATTGTATAATATATATGGTATGGTATAAAAGTATGTTTGTATGTATTGGTATGCCTTTATATATTATCTACACATTATATTATGGTGTGGTATGCTACATTATGGTTGCATGGTGTATGGTATCTTATGCATTACATATACACTTGCTTTATCTTATATGCTTTATGCTATCTTACATGTATTCATTACTATATGGTATATTATACCTATGCCATATGCATAGTATATAGTACGATATAGTGTAGTATAGTATATTACACAATAGTACACTACAGTATATACTACACACTACACTACACTATAGTATGTATACTACACTTTATTACTATAGTATAGTATATAGTAAAGTATACAATATAGTATATTATAGTATAATATATAGTGTATAGTATATATATTATGGTTATTGCATAGTGTTGTAATACATATATGTATATGCTAATGGTATAGTGTAGTTAATGATGTATAAATTGGTTTATGCATGGTGTATACTTATTTTGGTGTTGTAAAGTGTTATACATCTTTACTTGTTATCTACATGGTGGTGTTATTAAGTGATACTATGCTACATATATATGGTAAATGGTGTTGTATATTATATTACAGCATATTGTATGTAATATGGTGTATGTTGTTAGTATAATGTAAATACATATGTTTTGCTAACATGTATGTATATTACATTTGCTGTTATATATGCAGTATGGTATGTGTATATATCTGGTGTGTAATATTAGATTGTATTAGTGCATAATACATACTTTATGTACATACATGCTCTGATGTATGATGTGTGTATATGTAATTATGTATATTAACATATTATCTTTACATTGCACATGCTATATAATGTAGAATGTATAATATAAAACGCTACATAAAGCACTTCTTGATTACATATGGTGTATTTGCTAATCTTGGACTATCTTTACATGCTATATCATATCTTCTGCTACAGCATATTACTATACCTTTGTATCCGCTTTATTGTTTACATCTATGTGTGGTATATCTTTATACACTAAGCTATACTATATATACAACACTTTATTACCATGTAGATGTTGGTATAGTGGTATATGGTATGTATTTTGGTATGTGATGTGGTGATATATCTATATGTGGTATAACATCTATATATTATATTATCTTATTCTTGGTATGCGTTATACACTACACACTATACTATATTATACATTATTATAGTGTAGTGCGTTTAGTATTGTGTGTATGTGTATCTTTGCTAGTAATATATAAACATATGTATGTGTATATGGTATGGCATATATATGGTGTATTGGTTTGTACCTTGCTTATCTTATATGTTATTATTATTGTATATATATGGTGTAATTATTGCTTGTGTGTGGTATGTACGCTTTACCTTAATGGTGTATATACATGCTACTACTACTTAGTGTATGATTATACTACATCTTATCTTATGTTATGCAATACATATCTATGCTATGTTTACAGTATGCGCATGTGTATTGTATGTTATGGTATAGTTATTATATTATATTTGCATATATAATATGTTATTGTTACCTTTGCATCTTGCATGTATGTCTTATACTATATGCTATTTTATACATATATGTTATGCACTTTATATGTTACCTTTGCACTATCTTACATGTACATCTTGTGTACTATATCTTTACTACACCTACCAACATAGTATGTATGCGCTTTGGTGCTTATGTATGGTTTGGTATGTTATTATACACTCTTGTATCTTATGATACATCTTACATGCAATCTGATACGTATGTAGTATGGTATGGTGCAATGATAATGAATATGTATCTTATGTTGTGTGTTGTGTTACAATAATATTACGCATACCTTTATATTATGTTATGTTATGATTGTGTATATTGTATGTGAAATATATATTGTTATGTGGTATATGTTATAATTATCTATACCCTTTAATATACACCTATCTTGCAATGCATAATATATGTGAATATATCATACCATGTTCTTTATTATTGTTATTCTTGGTACAATTAATATATTATGTATATAATATTATATATACTTATGTTATCTTTATCTTACATGCTATGCATTATGTATACTTGTACACATATATACTGCATATCTTGTATATAATATAGTGATAATAATATATGTGTATGTATATGTAGTCTTATATTTATCTTATACATACACACTACATGTTTGTATTATGGTTATTTTGTAGTATATGTGATATGGTGTAATATTAATTATATACTGGTAATGTGTATGTAGAATGTAATGGTATAATATATATGTATGTATATAGTTTATATGGTATGCGTTATATAGTAATGGTATGCTTTTTTTTTTCTTATTTTTTTGGTACTAATGTGTGTATTGTAATACAATGTATATTATATGGTAATATACATACAATATTATCTATATTAACCTTATATATAGTGTGGGTTAGTATTTTAATTGTGGTAGCTACAACATACTTTATATATGCTGCTACGTATGCTGGTATGGTATGGTATGTGGTCAATTATAAGTTGTATTATATAGTTATGCGATAATGTATATACTACGCATACACTTGCTATACATTATATGTGGTATAACTTCTTATGGTATGGTATGTGTATCTATCGTATCTTATCTTTATCTTAATATACCTTTCTGCTACATACTTATACTGCCTTCTGCTGCTTCCACTTAATACCGCTGTTTATCTTATGCACATATCTTATTTATCTATACATCTATGTGTGGTATATCTACCTGGCGTTACCTTTACTTTATATATGTTACGCTTTGTTATTATATTGTATTGTATAAGTGTGTATTGATCTTATGTTAATGCATGCATTACATATTATATAATGCTATACCATGCATTGCTTATATATATGGTGTACATACCTATGCATCTTATGTTGTGTATGTATGTGCATATATATTATCTTTGCATACTGCACATTCTTACATGGTATGCATACCTTATGTATGTGACTTTTAATATATCTTGCCCTATCTTATTGTATGTGGTATGTTATACATATATATAATATATGTGTATTACTATAAGTATCTTCACATTCTTCTTATTACACTACATTGTTATAATATGCATGTAAGTGGTTATTGGTATTGGTATACATATAGTGTTGTGGTATAGTGTATGGTATATGTGATTTAATGGTATATAGTGTATAATTATGGTATGGCATGTGTTATGTATATATAATGTAATATAGTATAATATATAGCACTATAATATAATATAGTTAAGAGACACTACATCTAGTATAAGTAATGGTATATAGTATATTAATAATATATTATGTTATGCGATTATGGTAGTATGGTAAAGGGTAGGTGTGGTGTATATATGGTTTAGTTGTGTATATGGTATGTAGTATATAGTAATAATTACCATATATATAGTATGTGGTGTAATGATGTATATTATATGTAGTGTATATATAATATATTATAATACTTACTATTCCATACATTATCTTTATACATTATTGGTGTGGTGTTTTATAATTATGGTGTGTGGTACTATAAAATATGGTGTGTATACCTTATGGTATCTATACACACATATACCGCTAAACTATACTACCTATAGTGTATGGTATAGTATACCTAGAGTGTTATGGGATTACTATATCTATATCTTATATACCTTTATCTACTACACTATATATACTATACACTATATATAATATATAGTTATGCACACTACTGTGTAGTATATACTATAGTATATATACTAAACTTTAGTATTGTGTGTAGTGTATATACTACTATTATTATCTACATTACTTATTATTTTTTTGTGTATGTGTATAACTATTCTACACACATAGTTTACAATTGTGTATATAGCATAGTGGGATAAAGCCATGGGAGGAATGAACAAAGTACTAGTTCATCCAAAGCATGGTGAAATGTAACAAAAAATCTCTAACATCCTTCCTCCCGGATTTACCTATCATGGCTCAATAAATTCACGCAAAACGGGCACTCGTCCCTCGGTTCTAAAACCAAAGATACAGAAATAAAATGTTATAAATGTGGTGCATTCTGGTCATTACGCAAATAGATGCCTTGTCGAGAAGAAGTTAAATGAACTTGATTGATGATGGGTTAAAACAAACCACGATAAAATTATTACATCCTCGATTGAAAAGAATCAGAAGAAGAAGAAGAAGATTTCATTCTCATATTACGATAAATCGATAAGTCTAAAATTTGCAAGTCACAGCAGATAGACTAATATAAAAATATAATAAATATGACTTGTCTGTATACGCTCACCCACGAGCAAAAAGACCAATTAATTAAACTTTTAGCACAAGTTGAAAATGATTCAACTCATGATAAAATTATCGATCTTCTTAATGATAAGAAGAAAGATAAATTAGAAAAATTCAATTACAAGCCTCCTATATAACTCCTTATATTTAAGAAAATAGGCAAGTACATCATCTTCCAATTCACTTCTTTATGAACTAAGATTGGATTAAAGAAATTAAAAGTAGTTCAACAAATGAAGCAGGCAAGAACAAATGAATGGTAAATGCGATGATATATTGAAAATTTTTTAAACCAAAGGGCATTACGTTTGAAGTCTACAGTCCATCTCAAAAATCTAACTCACCAAGGTGTTTAAAGAATCTTACGGCAGGCCGGCGGTGGAATCATTTGGAGAAACTTAAATTCATGACCCACAGAAATAATTGTTATGAGTAGGATTGCGGTATTCCTTTCTTCTCAATGGGGTCTAAAACCAAAGAGGACCTTGCTTTCACGAATGCGGTACAACTCCAAGAGGATTGCCAAATTATTCCTTTCTTTAATAAATCGACAATCTCTTCTTTGCATAAAGCAAGGGAGTGCTCGTTCATCGACAAGGATGAGCTTTGGTGGGAATCTCGTTCATTGAAATTATCAATGTATGGAGATCCACATGAGTCTTTAAGCAATTGGATTGTCACCTTCCTTTTGGAATTTTTTGGTGATAATTTTGAATTTTTCTTTGAATTTGGGGAAGAAATTTGTTTAAAGTTAAACTAGCAATTTCTTCTTGTAAATAGTTTATATGCATAGACTTATTATTAAGCCTATTCATTTCATTTATGATAATTTCTTTAGGATTGGTGATAAAATGGAATGTGATTTCTTTATCCCAAAGAAAACAATTTATATCAATTCTAGTGATAGGCATTATTTTAAGAAGAAAAGAGTTCCCAAAATAATGTTGTGTCAAATTTTTGACTAAAATAAAAGGCATTTGAATACAAATATCATCTTGACACCACACGATGATAGTTAATTTATAAAGATTCATTTTTTTAGCTTATTTTTCAAAATATTTAGAAGGAATTATTCCTTCTTATATACAATTTAAATCTGCTCACTCAATGGCGTTAAATTTGGTAAAATAAATTCTTTATTTATAATTAATTTAATGAAAATATATCATTTCTAGTATATTGCCTTTTGCATATTTTGTAAGAAACCTGTTTCTTGATTAGAATCAGCTTCAATATTTTTGGAAACAATCCTTTCCCATTTGAATCTAATCTCTCAAGAGAAAATTATGAAAAAATCTTAATACAATTAAAGTGTATTGAGATTAATCATATTCGTGATCAAACGAACCATACAATTTTGTATAGCAAATGTGTTATACAAAAGATCTTTCATCAAAGTGAATGGGGTCTAACTCCATTCCAAGAGAAAAAATGTATTCTTATCCTCTAATTTAAAACCAAAGATATTATCAACAAAAAACTTTCAGCTTGGTTCTTCAGATGGTGGAACTATTTTGGAGCAGAATTAAATATTCATCCAGATCCAATCAAAGAGGTCTTCAATGGTGGATGGGCCCCAAAATGAGGGCTATTAATCCCGAGAAAATAATTCAAGGACAAAATCTTGCTCATTTCTTCACCGCCAAATCCCATCGATTTGGAGCTAGTTATACTTGGAAAGGACCCCTTTAATTAGTTGGTCCTTCAAAGACAATTTTTACTAAAATGGTGGAATTCAATCAACCTTTAGGATAAGCTCAAGCTAATTAAAGCCATTATTAAAGCTTATTCTGAATTAACGATCCCTCAAAAACTATAGATTTTGAGCAGATGAGGTACTACAAAGCATCAAAAGATGTTATCCTGAGATCGAGATTCAACATAGGAGCGTCTCAAAAATATCTATGAAAATCCACTCGCCAAGGTGTTTAATCACCCTATCTATATCTGTGACAGTGGCGAGTCTTCTGACGGCGTCGATGTGGAATTCACCGGAGAAACTTAAATTCATAAAGCAAACCCACCAGAAGAAATAATTGCTACTTTCCAAAAGTAGCGTTTATCTTCACCAGCAAGGAACCTACTTTACATAAAGTGGAACCCACCAAATGAAATAATTGCTACTTTCCAAAAGTAGCCATCTTATAATATTTTGCTTGTAAAGCAAGTATCTTTATATTAATAATAGTAGCTTTGCTTAACAATAAAGTTTTATTTATTAATTATATCATTGCTTAGCTTAACAGTTTCTCTTTGTTTAATAATTGTACCTTTGCTTCTAGCAAAGTCTCTCTATGCCTCTACCTCTATGAGAGGCTCATGCGTATTAAGTGTGCTCAGTGCTCAATTTTCCCTTCTCTTCATCTCTTCTATTCTCCTCTTGTACTCTCCTTAGTTCTTCCTGCTTCCTGCCTACTGTCATCGTGTAAGTACTTTTTAGTTTTCAATAAATAAGTCTTTGTTATATATCCTGGTGTAAGTCTGGCATCAGAGTCATGATGGGGTAAATCCCTGGGGAGGGGAAGGATGTTAGAGATTTTTTGTTACATATCACCATGCTTTGATGAACTGGTACTTTGTTCATTCCTCCCATGGCTTTATCCCGTCTTCATCGCAAATGGCCATCCCTATTGCGTGATGCTTTATAGGGTGATAAGTCCTATTTTGTTATTTGTGGATAATTCTCAGTAGAGGATTGTTTCCATTAAATGAGAAGGCCTTCCCTGATTCATGGATGGACATCAAAATGTTTTTATATATCCTAAGTGCATTAAAAAAATTTGGAAACAATCCTCCTAATCAAAGAAGAGATTGCTGATTTATTAAAGAAAGAAATAATTCAGAAATCCTACTCCCCTTGGAGCTGTACCACATTCTATGTTATGAATTGATGAAAGGAAAGAGATGGTGACTAATTAATTACAACCCTTTCAAGCCTCAGCTTGAGTTAGTCATTCAATACTTCTAAAATGATATCAGGAAATTTGTTAGCAAATTCAATACTTCTATTAATTGGTATAATAGAAGCATTGGATATATTATGGCCTAAAAATCTTATTTTAGTTTAAAATAATTTGATTTTTGCTTTCAAAATGACTACATTTTTTAAAATTAACCATTTAAATATTTTTAGATGGTTGAAGTGTTCATCAATATTGTTTGAGAATATAAACTAAAATATATTTAAAATAATCTTTAAATATATCATTCATGATATCTGAAAAATTCTTTTTTAAACCAAAGGGCATTACGTTCCATTAGTAATATCCGAAGGGCACCGTAAATGTTGTTTTATAGCGATCCGATTCAGAGAATTTTCATTACCTTTGATGAATTGATGTCAAAATCGAATCTGAGATCGATTGCCATGATGCAAAAATTTGTTTTGAAACTAAATTTTAACATTTGTTGAATGATGTATTTGGTAGCAATATCTGAAGAGAAAATGCTTATTAAGTAAATCATCTTGAAATTTTGAGATGCACTTAATCACAGAAAGCATTTCTTTTTTGATAATGGAATACATTTGTTGAGTAGGATTCCATTTACCAGAAATAAAGCAAACTAATTCTTCTTTAGAATTCTTTCACTGCTTTAAGATACCTCCAGCCCTGCGGATGCATTTCACAATTGAAACTAGTGGGGTCCGGAAGATTAAGACAGGGAAGGTTTTGAACCCTTTCTTTAATTTTGGTGGGGGTTTCTTTCTTAATCTGTCAAAGAGTGGGGCTGCATCTTTGGCAAGATTTTGATAGAAATACATAATTGAGGTCTAAGAATCACTTTGGCTTTTATGATAGGAATTTTTTAAATTCAATACTTCTATTAATTGGTATAATAGAAGCATTGGATATATTATGGCCTAAAATCTTATTTGGTTTGAAATAATTTGATTTTGGATCAGAAATGACTAATCCATTTTTAAAATTAATCATTTAATTATTTTAGATGGTTAAAGTGTTCAACAATAATATTTGAGAACAAGAACATCATCAATATAGACTATATTTAAAATAATCTTTAAATATATTATTCATGATATCTTGAACTTGAAGGTGCATTTTTTTAAACCAAAGGGCATTACGTTCCATTATAATGTCCAAAGGGCAAGTAAATAAATTTGTTTTATAGCGATCGATTATTTTATCTGATGCCAATATCGATTTTAAATTAAATTTAGAAAATATTTTTGTATTATGCAATCTATTTAATAAATCCCTTTTATTAGGAATTGGATATCTGATCCATTTTAAAACTTTGTTTAACGACTTGTAATTAATTACAAGTCGTGGTCTTCCTCTTTCCTTTTCTGCAGAATTCATAACATAGAATGCGGTACAGCTCCAAAAGGAGTAGGATTGCCAAATTATTCATTTCTTTAATAAATCAACAATCTCTTCTTTGCATAAAGCAAGGTGGTGCTCATTCATCTGAAAAGGATGAGCTTTAGTGGGAATGTCTAGTTCATTGAAATTATCAATGCACGGGAGATCCACTACATGAGTCTTTCTTTCCCAGAAAGCAATTGGTTTGTGACTTCCTTTTAATTTTGGTGGCAATTTTGAATTCTTTCTTTGAATTTTGGGGAAGAAATTTCCTGTTTAAAAGTTAAACTAGCAATTTCTTCTCGTAAATAATTTATATGCATAGACTTATTATTTATTCATTTCATTATGATAATTTCTTTAGGATTGGTGATAAAATGTGATTTCTTTATCCCAAAGAAAACATTCAGTATCATCAATTCTAGTGATAGCATTATTTTAAGAAGAAAAGGAGTTCCCAAAATAATGTGTTAGAATTTTGACTAAAATAAAAATTTGAATACAAATATCATGACACATCTTGATGATAATTTATATTTGTAAGACTCACTTGTTTGTCTTTAACATTTTTTTTTCAAAATATTTAGAAGGAATTATTCTTGTATACTATTTAAATCATCTCACTTATCAACTAGGAATTTGGTAAAATAAATTCTTTATTTATAATTAATTTAATGGATACCATTTCTAGTATATTGCCTTTTGAATATTTTGTAAGAAACATATTTTCAAATGAATTATCTTGATTAATCTCAAGATTCATGGTGACCATTCATTTTCTTGACTTTTATTTGTTGAACTTCTACTTTTAATTTCTTTAATTGATCTTTAGTTGGATAAAGAAAATTAGAAGATGAAGAACTTTACGATTTTCTTAAATACTTGATAAGGAGTATATAGGAGGCTTGTAATTAAATTTTTCTAGTTTATCTTTCTTCTTATCATTAAAAGATCAATAATTTTATCACGAGTTGAATCATCTTTTAATTTGTACTAAAGTTTAATTAATTGGTCCTTTTGCTTTCTGGGTGGCATCTCTGAATCTTCATATTTATTATATTTTTATAATAGTCTATCTTGATAGGTCTTACAGAGATAGACTTATCAAATTTATCAAATCTGATGAGGATGAAGATGAAATATGATCTTCTTCTTCTTCTTATTCTTTTTTTAGTCGATGAAGAATTTTCATCGGTTTATTTTAACCCTTTTCAATAGTTCATTTAACTTCTTCTTGTGATGCATCTAGCGCATAATGACATGCATTACATTTATAACATTTTATTTCTCTTATCTCTTTGGTTTTAGAAGAGGGATGAAAGTTCTGTATTTGTGGTGAATTTATCACATTTTTTATGGCGTGCTTTTTTTTGCTTGACAATTTTTTCTTTTTCCTTATGTTTAGAAGATAAGGCATTTCGGTCATAGTTGAATTGCTGAATTGCCAAGCTGTGCTCAGTAGGCGTTCTCTTTTCATTTGATCTTTTAATTTAAGATCATGCTAAACCATTTTAATACATGCGAAATAAGGTTTCCATATGTAAGGGTTTCATAGATGGTTCCATCGTAAAGATGAGAAACCTTAATCTAAATAGATTAAGGCCTTCAATGAATTTTTCTTTTATGAAGGCTTCATAAAGTGTCATGCATGCTAGAAATATATCCTTGTATCATCAAAATGGGTTAATGATGGACATCTTAATTTTGGAGTAAGGAGTGGTTTTCTCCTTGATCTCCAATGGATCCCAAAATAATCTATTATTTGAAGATTATAGGCGAATTTTCATTAGGTTTCTTTGTTCTTTTGGAAGATCAGTACTTAAGTCAATTTCTAAGGTCTTCCAAGAGAAGTGAAATTATCCACCATCCTTTGAGTTCAGAAATCACGAAATGATGTCCAGGAAATATGAGGTTTGCTTGATGCAGATTGAGCAGCGGTAGAAACATAAGTATTCGATGAAGGGTATGAATGATTTGATGTTCAAAATTCCATCAATATTCCATTCATATAAAGAATCTCCATCATAGGAATTTTACAAAATGAGTATCTTCCTCAAATAATAAATCGAGTGGGATTTTTATAATAATGTTTTCCAAATTTTTTTTGGATAAAAAAAGTTTTGGATATCAAAAGGATGAGGATCTTATAATTCTTGAAAAGGTTTTGAACTTTTCAATATTATGATTGATCGATATCAATTTATTCATTTGAATCTTCATCCAATTTTGATATCTTCAAAATCTACATACTTTTCATTTAAATTTATAATCAAATTTTGAATGTCTTGAAGAGGTCTTAACTTCGAGTTTAAGGTGGTTGGATAAAGGTTTCAAATGGGTTTATACTAGTAGAAGCTTTCTCTAGCTTTTATAGTTTGAGCTAAAACCTTTTTATTTAAGCATTCGATTTAAAGGCTAAAAAGATGATATTAAAAAAAATTATATATAATTAAGTTGTTTAATTAAGTAATAAATTCTTTAGAATTTGTGGATGAACTTATTTTTTGAAGCTAATTCAAGGTTTATCATCCACCATTTTTTTGATGGAGGATAAGATGCTTGATTATTTTTTCCTTGCTTTGTTTGCCATTTTTTGATAGTTAAAATAGCAACTTGAGCGATTGAGCATAATGCAAAACCATGCTACGAAAGGAATAGTTGCTTTGGACTATTTCTTTCTCTCTTTCTCAAAATATATATCATTTATTTTGAGAGTTGAATGAAGTAAAACTTTATACCAAGTATAGTATCATTACTTTGGTTGGAAGTATTCTTCAAGAAAATCTAGTCTTAGAACCTATTGTGTTCTCAAAGACTGTTCATTTAGATGAAGTGGGAGATTGATTTTCTCTTGGATGATAGATATGATTTTTATTTGAAGGGCCTACAAATGGTTGAGTGTGAACCATCCCGACTTCTTTGAGATTAAGGGATAGAAACCTAGAAGTGTGATGGATTGACAAATTGAACTTTTGCCATTTGTTTGAATCGATACATCTTGATTAATGGAAGGTCTTGATCAGATGGTATAGTCCATGATTTTGGAAATACCACCTCATTCCATTTAATCACTCATTTAACAATAGGATGTCATTTTTTTTGAGTAGTTATAGTTGAGCAGACTCATTTAGAGTATTTAAAACTCAAAATGAATTAAAATTAATGATAGTTTTAAAAGGAAATCATAACCATAAAAGTAATGTAATTTTAGAGCTTATTTATATCAGAAAGAGATAAAGCGATTGGAAAGTGTTGAAATAAAGCGGCATATGGTATCTCTCTGAACACTCATTAGGATTGAGATGAAATTCTCTTGCTTGCTAAATGCATTTAGACCTTTAAGGGTTAAAGGTTTGAATGCTATCTGTATCATCTAATATATTTAAAGTCTTGCATATTTATGCAGATCTTAGCGTTAGTAGATAAATGGTTTTATTTATGATCTAATTGGTTTATTCTAATTTTCATTGAAGATTTTCCTTAAAATCAAGGTTCCAAATTAATAAATGATAGTTTTATCAATTTTGGGGAGAGACCATCTATTTAGGTCTTCTTCATTCAAGGGGAACTCTGTCATTTTATAGTTCTTGATTAAATTATTATTTCTCTTTTTAGATTACTAAGAAATTACAAGCCATATACAAAAGGGAAAAAGGGAGAGAGGAAGATGATCAGGAGAGTTTGAAAATCACCACATAAGGATAACTAAATATAAACCTCCATTAGAGAATTATCTTCCCAGACAGTCAATAATAATAGGATTACAACCCTTTCAAGCCTCACGTAACAGGGATTTAAGGCCATTTGTGATGAAGACGGGAATATAAACCTCTACCAGAGAATTATCCCAGACAATCAACATGAATAGGACTTATCACCCTATCAAGCATGATAAAGATGGCCATTTAAGATAAAACCATAGGAATGATCAATCTTGGTTCATAAGGTGATATGTAATAAAAATCTCAACATCCTTATGATTACCCATCATGGCAATGATACGACACCGATATATAAAAACTTATTTATTAAGATTAAAGAACTTACCCATGATAAGCGGGAAGACTAAGGAAGTCTGAGGAGAATAAGAAGAAGGAAGAATTGCAGCCCTTATAAAAAAAATTTTGTTGTCCATCCATGAATCCACAAAAACTTATCATTCTATGAGGAATATAAACCTCTCTGAGGAAGACCTGACTATTATTAAACAAAGGTTTTAGCCAAATAAAGCTTGGAGAAAGTTCTAGTATAAACCCATTTGTGAAACCTTTTATCCAACCACCTCTGCTCTTAAGTTGGGACCCAAGACATTGATTCTAAATTTAAGTGAAAATTATGTGAGCTCTTGAAGTTATCTCAATGGATGAAGATTCAAATAAATTCTCAAAGATATGATCAATAATATTGAAAAAAATTCAAAAACCTTTTCAAGAATTACAAGACCATCCTCCTTTTGATATCCAAAATTATAAGAAAAAATTTGGAAAAACATTATTATAAAAATCCTCTTTTATTGTTTTAAGATACTCATTTTAGAAATTTATGATGGAGATTCTTTATATGAATGGAATATTGATGGACTTTAGAACAATCATTCATACCAGCATATACTTATATTTACTCTTGTTCAATCAGACATGAGAAATTAAATTAGAAAAATTTAATTACAAGCCTCCATATACTCCTTTTTTATGAAAAAATGGCAAGTACATCATCTTCTAATTGACTTCTTTGAAAGAATTAAAGAAACTAAAATTAGAAGTTTAGCAATTAAACGACAGAGCAAATGAATGGTGATCAATGGATCTTGAAATTAATAGGCTATTCATTTAATATTAATGATTAATCGAGAAATAGATTTCTTACAAAATATGCAAAGGCAATATCTTTAAATGATATGTTTCCATTAAATTAATTATAAATAAGAATTTATTTTACAAATTTAACTACATGATAGTAAGATTTATTGTATACAAGAAGGTAATTCCTTCTAAATATTTTGAAAAATTCGATGGTTAAAGCGTCTGAGTCTTTACAAATTATATAAATTATCATCTATGGCATTTATTCAAGATGATATTTGTATTCAAATGCCTTTTATTTTAGTCAAAATTTGACTGACATTATTTTGAACTCTTTTCTTCTTAAAATAATTCTATCCTAGAATTGATGATCTAGAATTATATTTTCTTTGGGATAAAGAAATCACATTTTGTTTTATCACCAATCTAAAGAAATTATCATTAATGAAATGAATAGGCTTAATAATAAATTATGTATATAAATTATTTCAAGAAAAATTGCTAGTTTAACTTTTAAACAATAAATTTCTTAAAATTCAAAGCAAAAAAATTATCAAAATTCCAAAATGAAGTCTATGGTGACAACACATGCTTTAAAGAAAGACTCATGTAGTGGATCTCCGTTATTGATAATTTTAATGAGGAACATTCACAAGCTCATCCTCTTGGATGAATGAGCAACTCTTATTAAAGAAGAGATTCGATTTATTAAAGAAAGGAATAATTGACAATCCTACTCTTTTTACGCATTCTATGTTATAAATTGGGCAGAAAAGAAAAGAGGGAGACTGCGACTTGTAATTAATTACAAGCAGCTAAACAAGTTCTAAAATGGATTAGATATCCAATTCTGAATAAAAGGGATTTATTAAATAGATTGCATAATACAAAATATTTTCCAAATTTGATTTAAAATGAGGATATTGGCATCAGATAAAGAATGATATGATAAAACAACATTTATGGTGCCCTGAGACATTAATGGAGCGTAATGCCCTTTGGTTTAAAAAATGCACCTTAATTTCACATATCATGAATGATATATTTAAAGATTATTTTAAATATTTTATTTATTGATGATGTTCGTCTTTATAAATAATATTGATGAACACTTCAACCATCTAAAATATTTAAATGGTTAATTTTAAAAATGATTAGTTATTTGCCAAAATCAAATTATTTCAAACTAAAATAAGATTTTTTAGGCATAATATATCTAATGCTTCTATTATACCAATTAATAGAAGTATTAAATTTACTAACAAATTTTTTGATATTATTTTAGATAAAAAATTCTGATTCTTAGAGCTCTCAATTATGTTTTGATTTTATCAAAATCTTGCCAAAGATCACATTCTTTGATAGATTAAGAAAGAATCCCACCATGAGTCGATACTCATACCATGGCGTACTAAATTAAAGAATGGGTTCAAAACCTTCCCTGTCTTAATCTTGCGGACCCTACTAGTTTCAAAATTGTTGAAACAGATGTCTCTGATAAGGGCTTTGGAGGTATCCTAAAACAGCGAAAGAATTCTAAAAAAAAATTAGTTCCCTTTGTTTTATTAAATGAATCCTACTACAAAATTCCATTATAAAAAAAAATACTTTATGTGATTAAGTGCATCCTCAAGATGATTTACTTAATGCATTTTTCTTCTTTGTATTTTCTGTCAAATACATCATTAAACAAGATGTCAAAATTTAGTTTCAAATAAATTTTTTGCATCGTAATGACTCTCATTTTGATTGAAATTCATCAAAGGTAATGAAAATTCTCTTCTGATTTTGACCCTTGAATTCTGTAGGATGAAAGTGGATCACCACATGAAGAATGACCACTCTTAATGAAGTCCTTCTTTTTTGTGAAGGTGTTCTAATGGCAAGATCGATCAATTCAATAATTGGCGATTGATTTGAAAACTTATCTTTTATCCATTTCTTATTACGGTTGAAAATGGCACACAAAAATTTTATTTCTTTAAAAAAATAAAAGAATATTATTGAAATTAATCCCTCATTATTCAATAAATCCATGGGCCTTATTTGAAAGATATTTGTGAGACAATCCTTTCCCATTTAATCTCTCAAGAGAAAATTATGAAAAAAATCTTAATACAATTAAAGTGTATTGAGATTAATCATGTTCGTGATCAGATGAACCATACAATTTTGTATAGCAAATGCGTTATACAAAAAATCTTTCATGAAAGTGAATGGGGTCTAACTCCATTCCAAGAGAAAAATGTATTCTTATCATCCTAATTTCTGTACAAAATTGGCATAAATTATTGTGCTATGTTATTTATGATGAAGGCCTTCTTCCTTCCGATGATAAACATATGGATGTTCATAATGAACAAAGATATTATCAACAAGAACTTCCGGCATGTTTCTTGAGATGGTGGAACTATTTTTGAGCATTAAATATTCTTTGAATTCAAAGAGGTCTTTGATTGGATGAAGCCCAAAATGAGGGCTATTAATCCCAAAAAATGATTGATAAAATCTTGCTCATTTCTTTCATGTCAAATCCCATGGATTTGGGCTGAAGAAATACTTGGAAAGGACCCCTTTAATCGGTTTAAGATAATTTTTCTAAAATGATGGAATTCAATCAACATTGAGATAAAAAGCAAATTAAAGCCATTATTAAAGCATTAGATTAATCCTCAAAAACTACGATTTTGAGCTATGTAGATGAGGTACTTCTAAAGCATCAAAGTCATTATCCTCATGGAAGAGATTCAACAAGAGCGTCTCAAAAAATCTGAAAATCAACTTAGGTATTTAATCACCTATCATATCTGATAATGGCTTTCATGGCGTCGTGGAATCCAAGAAACTTAAATTCATAAAGCGGACCACGAGAAAATTGCTACTTTCCAAAGTAGTTTATCTTCACTAGCGAACCTACTTTACAAAGTGGGTCCACCAAATGAAATAATTGCTACTTTCCAAAAGTAGCCATCTTATAATCGTACATTTTCTTAGCCTCAGCAAAGTATCTTTTTTTATTTAATAATAGTAGCTTGTAACAACAAAGTTCTATTTAATAATTATAATTGCTTGCTTCTCGTTTCTTTGTTTAATAATTGTACCTTTGCTTCGAAGCAAAGTCTCTCCTGTGCCTCCACCTCTATATAAAGAGGAAGATAATTCTCTAATGGAGGTTTATACTTAGTTTATTTTATCCTTATGTGGTGATTTGTTTCAAACTCTCCCTGCTTCATCTTCCTCTCTCCCTTTTTTTTTTTTTTGGTAATATGGTACTTCTTAGTAACTTCTAATCTAACGATTAGGAGAAATAGTAATTTAATCAAGAACTCTGAAATGACAGAGTTCCCCTTGAATGAAGAAGACCTAAATAGATGGTCTATCCCCAAAATTGATAAAACTATCATTTATCAATTTGGAACCTTTGATTTTAAGAGAAAATCTTCAGTGCAAACTGTAGAACAAACTATTACTGTAGATCAAATGGATAAAACTATTTATCTACTAATCTGAAGATCATAAAATATGAAGACTTTAAATATATTCATATAGGGATGATCTGATAGCATTCAAATCTTTAACCCTTAAAGGTCTAAATGCTTATTTTAGCTAAGAGATGGATGCCTTCAGGGCTCAATCCTTAATGAGTGTTGTAGACTAGCCTTTATGTCACTAGTTTATTTCAACACCTTTTATCAGTTTATCTCTTTGATATAAATCTTTTTGAAGCTCTAAAATTATATTTCTGACTTTATGGTTATGATTTCTTTAGGGTTGAAACTATTGCTCTAATTTTTGAATTCATTTTGAGTTTTAAATACTCTAAATCTAGAGTTAAAAGGCATTCAACCGACGAACTACTACTCGAAACAAATGTTAGCATCCCATACCTACTAAAAGTGATTAAATAGAATGAGGTGGTATTTTGAATGGACTATCTGCATCATGCAAGACCTTTCATTAATCAAGATGTAGATCGAGATAATTCAAGCGGTGATGGTGATGTTGAAGTCAATTCAACCCTCGTGATCCATCACACTTCTATGGTTTCTATCCCACGAAACCTCAGAAGTCTAGATGGGATGGTTCACACACTCCCATCGTGAGGTCCTTCTAACAAAATCATATCATCCGGTGAGAGAAAATCAATCTCCACTCCATTTGAAATGAACTTTCATCTTAATGAGCTACAATAGGTTCTAAGACTAGAGAGGTTGTTACGAAGGAATACTTCCAACCAAAGTATGATAATTTTGTACTTGGTATAGAAATTTTTACTTCCGACCAACATCTCAAAATAAATGTTTATATTTGAAAATGAGAGAAAGAAATAGTCAAGTCAAAGCAACTATTCCTTTCATAGCATGGTTTTTTTAGTTACTATGTTCAATGCTAAGTTGTTGTTTTAACTACCAAAAATGAAGCATGAAAAGAAAAAATAATTGAAGCATCTTATCCTCCATCTTGTAAAATGGTGGATGATAAACCTTTAGAATTAGCGGCCTTCAGAAAAATAAGTTCCGGTCCACAAATTCTAAATGAATTTATTACTGTAATTAAATAACTTAATTATAGTAATAGTATACTTCAAATAATCACTGATCATCTTTTTAGCCTAGAATCTAAATTCGAGATGCTTAAAATAAAGGTTTAGGAAACTAGCAAAGCTTGAAAGCTTCTCTAGTATAAACCCATTTGTGAAATTTTTTTTCAATCACCTCTAAATTGGCTCTTAAGTTGGGACCTCTTAGAAGACATTGAATGATTCTAAACTTAAGTGAAAAGTATGTAGTTCTTGAAGATATCGTCAATGGATGAAGATTCAAATGAATCTCAAGCGATCTTGATCAATCAAGTAATATTGAAAATTTCAAAACCTTTTCAAATTATAAGATCCTCATCCCCTCTTGATATCCAAAAAATTTCTTATCAAAAAAAAATTTGGAAAAATATTATTATAAAAACCCACTCCTCGATTTATTATTTGAGGAAGATACTCATTTGAAAATTCCTATGATGGAGATTCTTTATATGAATGGAATATTGATGGACTTTAGAACATCAAATCATTCATACCCTTCATCGAATGCTTATGTTTTACTCTTTTCAATAGACATCAAGCAAAACCTCATATTGTCACTGAGCCATCATTTGATTCTCTACGAAAGGATGGTGGGATAATTTTCTCATTGTTCCTCAGCGGGAAGACCTTCTTAGAATTGACTTAAAACTAAGGATCTTCCAAAAGAACAAAACCTAATGAAAATTAGTTTATAATATTCTTGAATAATTATAGATCATTTTCTTTGGATATTGGATATCAGGAGAAAAACCATCTTTACTCCAAAAAATAGATGTCCATAACCATTTTGATGGTACAAGGATATATTTTTCTGCAGCGTCATGACACTTTATGATGACAATAGCTTTCTTGGAAGCAAAAATTTTGAAGGCCTTCTTATTCTTGAAAAGGTTAAGGTTTCTCTTCATCTTTGATGGAACCATCCCATATGAAACCCTTACATATGGAAACCTTATTTACGCATGTATTTTTTGGTTTAGCAATCTTTCGATCTTAAATTAAAGATCAAATGAAAAAGAAAACGTCTATTTGAGCGTAACCCTGAATTCTGAATTCAAGATGATCCTCAAGTCGTCCTTTATCTTTACACGGGAAAACACAAAAACTATTTTTTAAGCATGAAAAAGTCATAAAATGTGATAAATTCAAAACCTTCTCGTCCCTGGATCTAAAACCAAAGTGATAAGAGAAATAAAATTATAAATGTGGTATACAAGTCATTATGCAAATAAATGCATCGAAAAGAGTTAAATAATGTGTTGTGTCAAATTTTTGACAATAAAAGGTATTTGAATACAAATATCATCTTGACACCACATAGATGATAATTTATACTTAATTTGTAGAAGATCATTTGCCTTTAAGCTAGTTTTTCAAAATAATTAGAAATTATTCCTTTGTGTATACAATTTAAATACTCCATATCAACTAGGCGGTTAAATTTAGTAAAATAAATTCTTTATTTATAATTAATTTAATGGAAATATACCATTTAGTATATTTCTTTTGAATATTTTATAAAAGTTCAGATTAGAATAAAAATATACTTAAGTCAATTTCCTAAAGTCTTCCCTTTGATATGAGAAAATTATCCACCATCCTTTATCAAGAATCACGAAATGATGGCTACAATTCTCATGAAAAAAGTCATAAAAATGATAAATTCATAAACAGGCACTCTCATTCGGTTAAACCAAAGAGAGATAAGAAAAAAGTGTTGTAAATGTGTTCATTATCAAATAGATGCCTTTGTCAAGAAGAAGTTAAATGAAGATGAAGGTTAAAAAGATAAAATTAGCTTCATCTCGATTACGAAAATAAAGAATAGATCATTTTATTTCATCTTCCTTCATTAATAAATGATAAATTAGCATTGCAAGTCTATAAATGAATTTATTATAAAATATAATAAATATGTTATCATTCGAGCAAGGACCATTAATTAAACTTTTAGCACAAGTTGAAGATGATTGATTTCATGATAAAATTATCGATCTTCTTAATGATAGCGAGAAAGATAGAAAAATTTAATTACAAACCTCTTATATACTCTTTATAGTATTTAAGAAAAAAAAAATGAAGTTCTTCATCTTCTAATTGACTTCTTTATAAAGACTAAAAAAATGAATTAAAGAATTAAAAGTAGAAGTTCAAATAAAAGGCGAGCAAAACAAATGAATGGTTGTTTGATGAATCTTGAGATTAATCAAGGCGTAATTCATTTGAAAATAAAGCGATTCTAATCAGAATTCCACAAAATATTCAAAAGGCAATATACAATGGTATATTTCCATTAATTATTATAAATAAGAATTTATTTTACAATTCTTTAATAGTTGATAGTGGGAGATTTAAATTGTATAAGAAGGAATAATTCCTTCTAAATATTTTGAAAAAACTTAGGTTAAAGGAACGAAGAGTCTTTACAAATTAAGTATAAATTTTCATGTGGCTGTGTCAAGATGATGTTGTATTTAAATCCTTTTATTTTAGTCAAAATTTACATAACACATTATTTTGGGAACTCTTTTCTTCTTAAAATAATTCTATCACTAGAATTGATGATCTTGAAATATTTTCTTTGGGATAAAGAAATCACATTCCATTTATCACCAATCTAAAGAAATTATCATAAATGAATTGAATAGGCTTAATAATTCTAGAAGAATTGATAGTTTAACTTTTTTAAGCCAAATTTTTTCCCAAAAAATTCAATACTAAAATTCAAGAAAATTTGGTGACAACCCAATTATTTTCTAGGAAGAAAGACTCTAGTGGATCATACATTGGTAATAATGAGCGAGATATTCTCATTAAGCTTCCCAGGATGAGCGATTGCCTTGCTTTATGCAAAGAAGAGATTGTTGATTTATTAAAGAAAGGAATAATTTGCAATCTACTCCTCTTGGAGATGTAACATTATGGAATTACAAAAAAGGAAGAGGAAGAACGACTTGTAATTAATTACAAGCAAAGTTTTAAAATGGATAAGATATCATTCTAATAAAGGGATTTATTAAATTGCATAATACAAAAATATTTTCAAATTTGATTTAAAATGATATTGGCATCGATAAAAATTGGATTCTTTAAAATAGCATTCTGGTGCCCTTGTACATTATGAATGGAGCATAATGCCTTTGGTTTAAAAAATGCATTAAATTTTATATCATGAATAATATATTTAAAGATTATTTTAAATATATTTTAGTATATATTGATGATGTTCTTATGTTCTCAAATTGAGAACACTTTAACCATCAAAAAATATTTAAATGGTTAATTTTAAAAATGGATTAGTCATTTTGAGAAAAATTAAATTATTTCAAACTAAATTAAGATTTTTTAGGCCATAATATATCAATGCTTCTATTATACCAAATAGAAGTATTGAATTTCTTAACAAATTTCACGATATCATTTTAGATAAAAACCATTCATGAGATTCTTAGGAGCTCAGTTATGTAGTGATTTATCAATCTTACAAGATCATCTTTGTGATTAAGAAGAATCCCTCACCGTATCGATTCATCCATGGCGACGTAAATTAAAGAAAGGGTTCAAAACCTTCCTGTCTTGTCTTCGGACCTCATTTTCAAAATTGTTGAGATACTTCTCGATAAGAGCATGGAGGTATCTTAAGCGAAAAAGAACTCTAAAGAAAAATTAGTTACTTTGTTTTACAATGGAATCTTTCTAAAGTATTCCAAAAAAAAATGCTTTATGTGATAAGTGCATCTCAAATTCCAAGATGATTTACTTAATGCATTTTCTCCCTTATTGATTTGTTCTCTTAAATACATCATTAAACAAGATGTCAAAATTTAGTTTCAAATTAATTTTGCATCAAAATCATAGCTCTTGATTTCAACAATTCATTAAGGTAATAAAATTCTTGATTTGGTTGACTGTCATCATGTAAGGAGTAGATCAGATAATTCAAAATGGAAATCTTGAAGTCGATTCAATGATCCATCACTTCCCATTTCTAATACGAAATCTCAAAAGTCAGATGGATGGTTCACACTCTGAACCATTGCCTTTCTAAATAAAAATCATCTATCATCATGAGAGAAAATCAATCTCATTTAAATGAACTTTAGTCTTAATGAGCTACATAATAGGTTATAAGACTAGAGGTTATTACAGGGAATACTTCCAACAAGTATGATAACTTTTGTACTTGGTATAAGTTTACTTCTGAATAACATCTGAAATAAATGATTTATATTTTGAGAAAATGAGAGAAAGAAATAGTCAAGCCAAAGCAACTATTTCTTTCATAGCATGATGTTACTTATGCTCAATCGCTCAAGTTCTTATTTTAACTATCAAAAAATGACTAGAGAAAAGAAAAATAATTGAAGCATCTTATCCTCCCTCATTTGTAAAATGGTGGATGATAAACCTTTAGAATTAGCGGTCTTGAAAAATAAGTTAGATCCATAAATTCTAAAGAATTTATTACTATAATTAAATAACAATTATAGTAATGGTATACTTCAAATAATCATTGATCATCTTTTTTAGCCTAGAGTCAAATGATGCTTAACAAAGGTTTAGACTCGCAGCTTAAGAAAGCTTCTTGTATAAACCCATTTTGAACATTTTATCAACCACCTCTATGCTTTTAAGTTAGGACCTCTTAAAGATTTGATTCTAAATTTAAGTGAAAAGTATGTAGAGCTCTTGAAGATATCGTCAATGGGATGAAGATTCAAATGAATCTCAGCGTCTTGATCAATCAAGTAATATTGAAAAATTTCAAAACCTTTTCAAAAATTACAAGATCTCATCCTCCTTTTGATATCCAAAACTTTCTTATCCAAGAAAAAATTTGAAAAACATTATTATAAAACCCACTCCTCGATTTATTATTGAGGAAGATACTCATTTGGGAAATTCATGATGGAATTCTTTATATGAATAGAATATTGATGGACTTTAGAACATCAAATCATTCATACCCTTCATGAATGCTTATGTTTTCTTCTTCTTCAAGAACAAGCTCATATGTCTCTCGAGCCATCATTTGAGATTCTACGGAACTCTAAAGGATGGCGGATAATTTTCTCACTATTTCAAAGGGAAGACCTCCTTAGCAAAATTGACTTAACTAAGGATCTTCCAAAAGCGCAAAAACTTAATAAAAAATTGTCTATAATCTTCTTGAAATAATAGATCATTTTCTTTGATCCATTGAGATCAGGAGAAAAACTACTCCTTACTCCAAAATTAGGATGTCCATCTTAACCCATTTTGATGGTACAAGGATATATCTTCTTAGCGTCATGACACTTTATGATATAGCCTTCAAGCAAAATTAATTGAAGGCCTTCCTCTATTTGTTGAAAGGTTAAGGTTTCTCTTGTCTTTTACGATGGAACCATCCCTATGAAACCCTTACATATGGAAACCTTATTGTATTAAAAGCGGTTTAGCAATGCTCTAATCTTAAATTAAAGATCAAATGAAAAGAATACGAGAAGCGACTTGGTATCACAATCATTGCGTGATTCAAATGTATCCTTTATCTTCCAAACACAAGGGAAAAAATAAAAACTATTTTTCCTAAGCATTGAAAACACGTCATAAAAAATGTGATAAATTGACAAACATAGGCACTCTGTCCCTCAGTTCTAAAACCAAAGAGACAAGAGAAATAAAATATATTTTAAATGTGGCCATCTGGTCATTATGCAAATAGATATTGAGTTAAATGAACTTTAGATTGAAGGTTAAAACAAACCTTGATAAAAATTCACATCCTCGATTGAAGAATCGGAAAAAAAATCATATTTCATCTTCATCCTCATTGATTTTTGATAAATCGATAAAATTCTATTTGAATTTAGATGGTATTATAAAAATATAATAAATATGTTAGGTCTATACTCACCCACGAGCAAAGGACCATTAATTAAACTTTTAGCACAAGTAAGATGATTCAACTCGTGATAAAATTATCGATCTTCTTAATGATAGAAGAAAATAAATAGAAAAATTTAATTACAAACCTCTATATACTCCTTATGAGTATTTAAGAAAAATTTGAGCAAGTTCATTTTCTAATTATTCTTTATCTAAAAAGGCGAATTAAAAGAAATTAAAGAGAGTTGACAAATGAAAGCGAGCAAATGAATATGTCGATGAATCTTGAGATTAATCAAGAATTATTCATTTGAAAATATAAATTCTAATAGAATTTCTTACAAAATAAAAGGCAATATACAAATGGTATATTTCCATTAAATAATTATAAATAAAGAATTTATTTTACCAAATTTAACTATCTAGTTGATAGCGAGTGATTTAAATTATACAAGAAGAATAATTCCTTCTAAATATTTTGAAAAAAAATTTAAAAGCTTGACGGTGAGTCTTTGCAAATTAAGTATAAATTCGTGGATATTGTCAAATGATATTTATACTTTTATTTTAGTAAATTTGACACAATTATTTTGAGAACTCCTTTTCTTCTTAAAATAATGCATCACTAGAATTGATGATCTTGGAATTATGTTTTTTTGGGATAATAAAATCACATTCGTTTTATCACCAATCTAAAAAATTATCTAAATGAAATGAATAAGCTTAATAATAATATGCATATAAATTATTTACAAGAAGAAATTGCTAGTTTAACTTTTCAATAAATTTCCCCAAAATTCAAAAGAAAAATTCAAAATTGCCACCAAAATTCCAAAGGAAGTTTGTGGTGACAATAGTACTTGAAGAAAGACTCATGTAAATCTCCCATACATTGATAATTTCAATGAGCGACATTCCACTAAAGCTTGTCCTTGTCGATGAATGAGCACTACCTTGCTTTATGCAAAAGAAAATTTTTATTAAAGAAATGAATAATTAAAATACTCTCTTGAGTCATTATGTTATGAATTTGAGAAAAGGAAGAAAGATACTTGTAATTACAAGCGTTAAACAAAGTTTTAAAATGGATCATATCAATTCTTAGTAAAGGGATTTATTAAATAGATTGCATAATGGAAAAATATTTTCAAATTTGATTTAAAATGGGATATTGTCAAATCGGATAAAGAATGATCTATAAAATAGCACTTCGGTGCCCTTTGGACATTATGCATGAAGCGTAATGCCCTTTGGTTTAAAAATGCACCTTTAATTTGACATATCATGAATAATATATATTTAAAGATTATTTTAAATATATTTTAATATTGATGATATTGTGTTCTCAATAAATATACTTTAACCATCAAAAAATATTTAAATGGTTATTTTAAAAAATGGATTAGTCATTTGAGGCAAAATCAAATTATTTCAAGCAATAAGATTTTTAGGCCATAATATATCAATGCTTCTATTATACAATTAGAAATTATTGAATTCTAACAAATTTCGATATCATTTTAGATAAAATCAACTGATTCTTAGGAGCTCTGATGTAGTTGATTTTATCAAAATCTTGCAAAGATCACTCTTTGGCAGATTAAAAGAATCACCATGGTGATACTCATACCATGGAAGTGTAAAATTAAAGAAAGGGTTCAAAACCTTCCCTCTTAATCTTCTTGCGAATACTAGTTTCAAAATTGTTAAAACATATGCCTCGATAAATTGGAGGTATCTAAAAGCGTGAAGAATTCTAAAAAGAATTAGTTGCTTTGTTTTTTTTGGTAAATGGAATCCCGAAAAAAATATTCTATTATCAAAGAAATGCTTTACGTGATTAAGTGCATCTAAAATTTCAAGATGATTTACTTAATTACATTTCTCTTGTGAATTCCTGTCAAATACATCATTCAACAAGATGTCAAATTTAATTTCAAAACAAATTTTTGCATCGTAATCGCACTCTCGTTTTCATTTCAACATCAATTCATCAGGTAATGAAAATTCTCTTCGATTGAATTCTTGAGATGATCGGTGGATCACCCGCATCGAAGAATGACCACTCTTAAAGAGAATCTTCTTTAGATGGAGGTGGCCTCAATGGAAAGATCAATTTCAACAATTAATGATTTAAAAACTTATCTTTATGATACTTCCCTTCTTACGTTGAAAAGGTGAACCTCTAAAAAGGCAACACCATCTAAAGATGTTGTTGCACAAAATATTTATTTCTCTAAAATAAAATAGAATATTATAATCCCTTTGATTATTAATAAATGTCATCCTTATTTGAAAGATATTTGAAATCCTTTCATTTGAATAATCTCAAAGAAAATTATGAAAAATCTTAATACAATTAAAGTGTATTGAGATTAATCATGTTAGTGATCGAGATGAACCACAATTTTTTTTAGAAATGCATTATACAAAAATCTTTCATCAAAGTGAACTCCATTCCAAGAGAAAAATGTATTCTTATCCTCCTAATTTGTATAAAATTGCATAATCTTTGAGTTCTCAATTTTCATTTCTTCTTATCTTTATTCTCTCTTGTACTCTCCTTAGTTCTTCTGCTCAAAGATGTAATTTCTTTTTTAATCTTTAATAAATAAGTTTTATATATCAGGTAGAATCTTTTTTAGGGTAAGGAGAATAAAGAAAGAAAGGAAAATTGCACATTAATCTGAAGCCTTTATATGGGTGGAGCCAGGAGAGACTTTGCTTAGAAACAAGGTACATATTAAACAAAGAAATGTTACTTAGAAGCATGGTATAATTATTAAATAAATTTTCTTGTTAAAGCTACTATTATTAAATAAAAGATACTTTGTAGAGCAAAATATAAAATGACTACTTTTATCAATTATTTCATTTTGGTGGGACCCACTTTATGTAAAGTAGGTTCCTTGATAGTGAAGATGCTACTTTTGGAAAGTAACAATTATTTCTTACGGTGGAATCATTTGAATTTAAGTTTCTCATGGATTCCGCGTTGGTGAGAAGACTTTTCCATATAAAATAGGTGATTAAACACCTTGGCTTGATTTTAAAATTATTTTTTTTGAGGTGTTCCTTATGTTGAATCTTTCTCATGAGGATAATCTTTTGATACTTTGTAGTACCTCATCTCTGATAAAAAAATAGTTTTGGGATTTGAATAAGCTTTAATAATGACTTTAATTTGCTTGAGCTTATCCTCAATGTTGATTAATTCCACCAGTAAAATTGTCTTTGAAGGAAGCGATTGAAGGGTCCTTTCAGTATAACGTTCTCAAATCCATTATTTGGCGGTCAAATGAAGAAATGGCAAGATTTTGTCCAATCATTTGGATTAATATCATTTTGGGGCGACTTCCATCTTGACCTCTTTGATTGGATCTAGAAGAATATTTAATTCTTTAAAATAGTTATCGAAGAAAATCTTTGGAAGTTCTTGATGATATCTTTGTTTATTATGAACATCCATGAATACTTCATTTTTTCATTGAGAAGAAGAAGGCCTTCATCATAATATCATAATTTATGCAATTTTTATGCGTAAATTAGTGGAGGATAAGAATACATTTTTCTCTTGGAATGGAGTTAGACCCATTCACTTTGATGAAAGATATTTTTAAATTTTCTATAAAAAAATTGTATGGTTCATCGATCACATGATTAATCTCAATACACTTTAATTGTATTAATATATTTTCATAATTTTCTCTTGAGATTAGATTCAAATGGGAAAGGTTATTTCCCAAATACTCAAATAAAACCAGTTATTTATTGAATAATGATTAATTTCAATAATATTCTATTTTATTTCTTTAGAGAAATAAATAGGTTCTTATACGATATCTTTTAGGGATGGTGTTGCGACTTTTTTTAGAATCACCTTTTCCATGTTGAAGAGGAAGTACCATAAAGATAGGTTTTCAAATCAATGGGCAAATTATTGGATCTTTGCCATTAGCGACCCAGTGACTCCTGAAAGAAGAATTCTCGGTTAGGAGTGGTCATTCTTCTAGAGGTGATCTACGATCATCCTAATCAAAATTAGGAAGAAATTACCTTTAATGAATTGATGTTGAAATAAAATGAAAATCTGCGATTGCCATGATGCAAAATTTATTTTGAAACTAAATTTTTGACATCTTGTTCAATGATGTGTTGGAGAATAGTTATCTGAAGGAGAAAATCATTAAGTAAATCATCTTAAATTTTGAGATCTTAATCACGAGAAAATATTTCTTTTTTGATAATAAAATACTTTTGTTGGTAGATTCCATTTAAAAAAAAAGTGAATAATTCTTCTTTAGAATTCTTTCAATTTAAGATACCTCCATTTCTTATCGAGGCATCTATTTTTAATTTTGAAATTAGTGTCCATGATTAAGATAGGGAAGTTTTGAACCCTTTTAATTTTTTGCATCTTGATGTATGATCGGACCATGGTAGATTCTGTCAAAATAGTGCATCTTTGGCAAGATTTGATAAATATACATAATTGAGCTCTAAGAATGTAGGTGGTTTTTATAAAATGATATAAATTTGTTAGCAAATTTAATACTTATTAATTGGTATAATAGAAGCATTAAATATATTATGGCCTAAAATCTTTTTTTTAGTTTGAAATAATTTGATTTTGGCTCGAAATATAACACATTTTTAAAATTAACCATTTAAATATTTTTTAGATGGTTGAAGTGTTCATCAATATTATTTTAGAACAAGAACATCATCGATATACTAAAATATATTTAATATTTAAATATATTTCATGATATCAGAAATTGAAATTTTTTAAACCAAATGACATTACGTTCCATTCGTAATAAAAGACAAGTAAATGCTATTTTATAGCGATCGTTCTTTTATCTAGATCAATATCTTGATTTTAAATAAAATTTGGAAAATATTTTGCATTAATCTAAATAAATCCTTTTATTAATAATTAGATATGATCCATTTTAAAACTTTGTTTAATGACTTGTAATTAGTACAAGTTCCTCTTTTCTTTTAAGAATTCATAACATAGAATGTATTTACTCCAAGAGGTGTAGGATTGTAATATTCCTTTCTTTAATAAATCGAATCTCTTTTTTTCATAAAACAAGATAGTGCTCGTTTATCGACAAGGATGAGCTTTAGTGAATGTCCGTTCATTGAAATTATCAATGTATGGAGATCTACTACATGATATTCTTTTCTATTGGTTCTGTACTTCCTTTTGGAATTTTGGTGAAGCAATTTTTTCTTTGAATTTTGGGAAGAAATTTGTTTAAAGTTAAACTAATTTCTTCTTGTAAATAATTTATATGCATAGACTATTATTCCTACTCATTTCATTTTTTGATAATTTTTTTAGAATTGGTGATAAAATGGAATGTGATTTATCCCAAGAAAATATTGAATTCTATCATCAATTCTAGTGATAGGCATTATTTTAAGAAGAAAAGTTTCCAAAATAATGTGTTGTGTCAAATTTGATTAAATAAAGGCATTTGAATCAAATATCATTTGACACCAATGATAATTTATATTTTAGAATTCACTATTCTTTAACAGTATTTTTCAAATATTTAGAAGATTATTCCTTCTTGATATATAATTTAAATCGCTCCTATGGTTAAATTTGGTAAAATAAATTCTTTTATATAATTTAATTATACCATTTCTTATATATGCCTTTGAATATTTTGTAAAAAGGTTTGATTGAAATCATATATTTTCAAATGAATTAGGCATCTTAATTTCTAATTATCGACAATCATTTGTTCTTTACTTTAACATTTCTTTTAATCTTTTAGTTGAGAAAAGATCTTTGAAAAAAGATGAAACTTTTCATTTTTCTAATAATATATAAGGAAATTAAAATTTTTTTTAGTTTATCTTCTTCTTATCATTAAAAAAATTAATTTTATCAGAATCTCTTCTTTAAGATTAATTGTCATAAATAATCTTTCTGATTTTCATATTATTATATTTTTATAATAATATCTGATTGGCAATTTTAATTAAACATGATTTATCGATTGAAGATAATATGATCTTCTTATTCTCGATTCTTTTCAATAGGAGGTATATCATTTTGTTTTTAAAATAATCAGTTCTTCTTAAAATCTATTTAAGTAATATTTTAAACATTACATTTATAATATTTTATTTTCTTGTCTCTTTGGTTTTAGAACTAGACAAAATGCACTTTGTGCGTAATTATCACATTTATATGCTTTCATTTGAAAAAACAATTTTTTGTTTTCTTATATTTGAAGATAAGGCATTTTGAGATCAGTTGAATTTAAAATCATATTTTTCTTCATATGATTATAAATCATCTTTGATTATCATGGTTGATAAAATGGGAGGAATGAAAAATCTTGGTTCATCAAAGCATGGTGATATGTCAAAAATCATCCATAAATTATCCATTCTGACTTAAACTAATTATATAAAGACTTATTTAAAACTAAAAGTACTTTCGATGTTAAGGAAAGAACTAGGAGAATCTGAAGAATAAAAAAGAAAGAAGGAAAACCCAGCATATGAAGAGCCTCTTATATAGTGGAGCAGGAGACTTTACTTGAAACAAAGTACAATTATTAAATAAGAAAGCGTTCTTAGAGAAATTTAAAACAACGATAATTAAATAAAATTTTTATTTTGTTAAGCAAAATCTTATTTAAATAAAAAGATACTTTTGCAGAGGCTAAACAAGGTACAAAATTTCTAAGATGGATACTTTTGGAAAGTAACAATTATTTCATTTGGTGGGACCCACTTTATGTAAAGTAGGTTCTTCATAAGATAAGCGGTACTTTTGAAAGTAGCAATTATTTCTTCTGTGGTGCTTTATGAATTTAAGTTTAATGGATTTCCATTGTCATGAAGACTTCATGCTCGAGATATAGATATGATTCACATGGCTGTTGATTTTCATAGAATTTTTGAGGCGTTCCTTATGTTAAATCTCGGTCTCATGAGGATAACATCTTTTGATGCTTTTTTTCATCTGATAGCTAATAATTTATAGTTTTGAGGATCGTTAATTGAGAATAAGCTTTAATAATGCTTTAATTTGCTTGAGCTTATCCTTAATGTTGATTGAATTCCACCATTTTAATAAAATTGTCTTTGAAGGATTGATTAATGATCCTTTCCAGTATAACATTCACTCAAATCCATGGGATTTGGCGGTCATGAAGAAATGAGCAAGATTTTATCCTTGAATTATTTTTGGATTAATAGCCCTCATTTTGGACTCCATCTTGTCATTGAAGACCTCTTTGATTGGATCGGAAGAATATTTATTAAAAATAGTTTCTTCGAAGAACCATCTTTGGAATCTTTGTTGATAATATCTTGTTCATTATGAACATCCATGAATATTTAATTATCATTGAGAAGGAAGAAGGCCTTCATCATTTTGCACCAATAATTTATGCCAATTTTTGTATAAATTAGTGGAGGATAAGAAAATTTTCTCTTGGAATGAGTTAGACCCCATTCACTTTGATGAAGATTTTGTATAGCATTTCTTTATACAAAATTATGATTCGTCGATCTTATGATTAATCTCAATACACTTTAATTATATTAAGATTTTTCATAATTTTTTCTTGAGAGATATTCAAATGGAAAGATTGTTTTAAATATCTTTCAAATAAGGCAGTTATTTATTAATAATCGAGGATTAATTTCAATAATATTCTATTTTATTTTTTAGAAAATAAATTAGTTCCATTGACATATTTTAGGGATGTGTTGACTTTTTTAGTTTCACCCTTTTTAGTAGTTGAAAGAAGTACCATAAAGATAAGTTTTCAAATCAATCAGGCCAATTATTGAATTGGATCTTTTGCCATTAAGCGACCATTGCGACCTCCATGAAAAGATTTCCTTTAAGTTATCATTCTTGATGCGGGGTACTCAATACCAGCAGAATTCACGAGTCAAAAAATCAGGAAGAGAATTTTCATTTCCTTTGATGAATTTGATGAAAATCTGAAAGCGCGATTTGATGCAAAATTTGTTTGAAATCATCTTTTGAATGATGTATTGATTGAGAGCGATCAATCTGAAGGAAAATCTTGATTAAGCAAATCATCTTGAAATTTTGAGATGCACTTAATCACAGAAAGCATTTCTTTTTTGATAATGTAATACTTTTGTTGAGTAGGATTCCATTTACTAGAAACAAAGTGAACTAAATCTTCTTTAGAATTCTTTCGCTGCATTAAGATACCTCCATAGCTCTTATTAGAATTAGTTTCAATAATTTTTTGGGGAAATTAGATTAAGGCGGGAAGGTTTTGAACCCTTTAATTTTGCTTTTCCTTAATGAGTGTCGACCATGGTGGCGGATTCTTTCTTAATCGAAATTGTACATTTTTGTAATATTTTGATAAAAAATCTACATAATTGAACTCCCAGAGAAATGTTGGTTTTATCTAAAATGATATCAATTTGTTAGCAAATTCAATACTTCTATTAATTGATATAATAGAAGCATTGGATATATTATTTAAAATCTTATTTGGTAATTTGATTTTTTCGAAATGACTAATCATTTTTAAAATTAACCATTTAAATATTTTTAGATGGTTAAAGTGTTTTCAATAGTATTTGAGAACAAGATCATCATAATATAGACTAAAATATATTTAAAATAATCTTTAAATATATCATTCATGATATCTTTGAAATTGAAGGTGCATTTTTTAAACCAAGGCATTACGTTCCATTAAGTAATGTCAAGAACATAAATGCTTTCTTTTTTTGATATTCTTTTATTTGGATCTTAATGTCATTTTAAATCAAATTTGGAAAATATTTTTTCATTATGCAATCTATTTAATAAATCCCTTTTATTAGGAATTGGATATATCGATCATTTTAAAACTTTGTTTAACGACATTAATTACAAGTGTCTCTTTCTTTATAAAATAGAATGGTACTCAAGTAGGATTGCCAATTATTCCTTTCTTTAATAAATCCAATCTCTTCTTTGCATAAAGCAAGGTAGTGCTTGTTCATCTGACAAGGATGAGCCTTAGTGAATGTCTGTTTATTGATTATCGATATGGAGATCCCTACATAGTCTTTCTTTCCAGCATTGGGTTGTCACACTTCCTTTTGGAATTTTTGGTGGCAATTTTAATTTTCTTTGAATTTTGGGAAGAATTTGTTGTTTAAAGTTAAACTAGAAATTTCTTCTTAATAATATATGCATACATTTTAAGCCTATTCATTTCATTTATGATAATTTCTTTAGGATTGGTGATAAAATGGAATGTGATTTCTTTATCCCAAAGAAAATATTAATTCGGTATCATCAATTCTAATGGCGTTATTTTAAGAAGAAAATGAGTTCCCAAAATAATGTGTTGTGTTAAATTTTTGACTAAAATAAAACATTTGAATACAAATATCATCTTGACAGACCACGATGATAATTTATTCTTAATTTGTAAAGATTCATTGGCCTCCTTTAACGGCTTATTTTTTATATTTAGAAGGACTTATTCCTTCTTGTATTTAAATCACCCCATTTATAGAAAATAAATTCTTTATTATAATTTTATCATAGTTGAATCATCTTGACTCATTTAAAGTTTAATTAGTCTTTTGGTGGGTGGCATTATCTGAACCATCATATTTATATTTTTATAATAATTCTATTGAGACTTTGCAAGTTAGACTTATATTTATCGATTGGGATGAAATATGATCTTCTTCTTCTTTGATTCTTTTTTGAATCAGAGGATGTAATTTTATCGGGTTTGTTTTAACCCTTCGAAGTTCATTTAAGTTCTTCTTGGATATCTATTTGTGTATTTTTATGCACCACATTTATAACATTTTATTTCTCTTTATCTCTTTGGTTTTAGAACTAGAGGGGCGAGAGTGCTTTGTGTTTATCTTTATCAAATTTTTTTTTATGGCGTGCTTTTTTCATGCTTAGGAAAAATAGTTTTTTATGTTTTCCCTTGTGTTTGGAAGATAAGGATTTGAGATCATTGAATTGAATTGCCAAAATTTTGGTTAAAAGTAGGCATTCTCTTTTCATTTGATCTTTAATTTAATATCGAGCGGTGCTAGACCAATTTTAATACATGCAGAAATAAGGTTTCCATATGTTAGGGTTTCATATGGGATGGTTCCATCATATAGACGAAGAGAAACCTTAACCTTTTCAGCAAATAGATTGGGAAGGCCTTCAATGAATTTTTGCTTCCAGTGAAAGCTATTGGATCATAAAGTGTCATGACGCATGCTCAAAATATATCCTTGTACCATCGAAAATGGGTTAAGGATGGACATCTTAATTTTTGGAGTAAGGAGCGAGTTTTTTCTCCTTGATCTCCAATAGATCCAGCAGAATGATCTATAATTGTTTAAAGAAGATTGTAGATCGAATTTTCATTAGGTTTTTGCTGTTATTTTGGAAGATCTTTAGTACTTAAGTCAATTTCGCTAAGAAGGTCTTCCCTTTGAGGAACAGTGGGTAAATTATCCCACCATCCTTTGAGTTCAGAATCACGAAATGATGGCTCGGTAACAATAAAGGTTTTGCTTGTTGTAGATTGAGCGTATAAGTATTGATGAAGGTTATGAATGATTTGATGTTGAAAGTCCATCAATATTCCATTCATATAAAGAATCTCCATCATAGGAATTTCTATGAAATGAGTATCTTCCTCAAATCTTAAATCAGGAGGAGTGGGTATTTTATAATATTATTTTTTCAAATTTTTCTTTGGATAAGAAAGTTTTTGGATATCAAGAGGAGGATGAGGATCTTATAATTCTTGTAAAAAGTTTTAAACTTTTTTAATATTACTTGATTGATCAGTATCAATTTTGGTTGGGGATTCATTTGAATCTTCATCCGATTGACTGATATCTTCAAGAGCTCCTACATACTTTTCACTTAAGTTAAGAATCAAATTCTGAATGTCTTCAAAAGAGGGTCCTAACTTAAGAGCCAGTTTAGGAGGTGGTTGAATAAAAGGTTTCACAAATGGGTTTATACTTGTATAAGCTTTCTAGCTTTGCTAGTTTTGCTAGAAACTTTTGTTTAAGCATCTAATCAATTTTAGATCTATACTAAAAGATGATGATTATTTGAAAATATCTTATTACTATAATTAAGTTATTTAATTTAATAAATTTCTTTAGAATTTGTGGATGAACTTATTTTTTTCAAGGCGCTAATTACAGGTTTATCATCCATCATTTCTACAATTGATGGAGGATAAGATGCTTCAATTATTTTTCCTTGCTCTGTTTGCCATTTTTTGGTAGTTAAAACATCAACTTGAGTAGATTAAGCATAGTAACTGCAAAACTATGCCACGAAAGGAATAGTTGCTTTGGCTTGACTATTTTTTCTCTCATTTTCTCGAAATATAAATTATTTATTTCGTGATGTTGGTCTTGAGAAGTAAAACTTCTATACCAAGTACAAAAATTATCGTACTTTGGTTGGAAGTATTCCTTCAGAATAACCTCTCTAGTCTTAGAACCTATTGTGTAGGTCATTAAGACTAAAGTTCATTTCAGATGGAGTGGGAGATTGATTTTCTCTTACTAGATGATAGATATGATTTTTGTTTAGGCGAAGGGCCTCGACCGATGGTTCAGGAGTGTGTGAATCATCCGATCTAGACTTCTCTGAGGTTTCAGATGGGATAGAAACCCTAGGAAGTGTGATGGATCGACGAGGGTTGAATCTGACTTCAACATCGCCATCAACTGTTTGAATTATCTGATCTACATCTTGATTAATGGAAGGTCTTGGTGCGATAGTAGATGGTATAGTCCATGATTCTGGAAATACCACCTCATTCCATTTAATCACTCTGTTAGTAGCAATATGGGATGCTTAGATTTGTTTTGATCAGAGTAGTTCATTCGGCTGGTTGAACAACTTTCTGAACTCTAGGATTTAGAGTATTTATAACTCAAAAATGAATTTTGAAAATTAGAGCAATAGTTTCAGAACCTGGATGGAAATCATAACCATAAAGCTGTAAATGTAATTTTAGAGCTTCAAAAAGATTTATATCGAAAAGAAATAACTTCAGTTGGGAAAGGTGTTGAAATAAAGCGGCACGTGACATAGGCTAGTCTCTACAACACTCATTAGGATTGATCGGTGAAGGCATCTGCCATCTCTTAGGCTTGCGTAAATAGAAGCATTTAGACCTTTAAGGGTTAAAGGTTTGAATGCTATCTGTATAATCCCTATATGAATATATTTAAAGTCTTGCATATATTTATGCAGATCTTCTAGCATTACTAGATAAATGATTTTGTCCATTTGATCTACAGTAATGGTTTGTTCTATAGTTTTCATTGAAGATTTTCCCATAAAATCAAAGGTTCCAAATTTATAAATGATAGTTTTATCAATTTTTGGGAGAGACCATCTATTTAGGTCTTCTTCATTCAAGGGAACTCTTTCATTTCAGAGTTCTTGATTAAATTATTATTTCTCTAATGGTTAGATTTGAAGTTACTTGAAGAAGTAGAAGCCATATTATCAAAAGGGGAAAGGGAGAGGAAGATGATGGAGAATTTGAAACAAATCACCACATAAGGATAAAACAAATTAAGTATAAACCTTCATTAAAGAATTACCTTCTTAGGCAGTAAACAAAAATAGGATTTACAACCCTTTCAAGCCTCACGCAATAGGGATTTATGGCCTTTTGATGAGAAGGCGGAATATAAACCTCTAGAATTATCACATAACAAGAATAGGACTTATCACCCTATCAAGCATCATAATAGGGATGGCCATTTGCGATGAAAGGCGGGATAAAAGCCATGGAAGGAATGAACAAAGTACTGGTTCATCAAAGCATGATGATATGTAACAAAAAATCTCTAACATCCTTCCCCTCCCCAGGGATTTACGCCATCATGGCTCTGATATCAGACTTACACCAAGATATATAACAAAGACTTATTTATTAAAAACTAAAAAGTACTTACACGATGACATTAGGCAGGAAGCAGGAGGAACTAAGGAGAGTACAAGAGGAGAATAGAAGAAAAGAAGAGAAGGGAAAACTGAGCACTGAGCAATTAGAAAATTCAATACTTCTATTAATTGGTATAATAGAAGTATTGGATATATTATGGCTTAAAAATCTTATTTCAGTTTGAAATAATTTGATTTTTGGCACTGAAATGACTAATCCATTTTTTAAAATTAACCATTTAAATATTGTTAGATGGTTAAAGTGTTCGTCAATAGTATTTGAGAACACAAGAACATCATCAATATAACTGGATCTTTGCCATTAAAGCGGCCATGCCCGTGACCTTCATGAAAAGAAGGACTTCCTCGATTAAGAGTGGTCATTCTTGATTAAGTGATCCACCTTGTCCAAGAATTCCGCGGGTAAGAAAATGGGGAAGAGAATTTTCATTACCTTTGATGAATTCAATGTCAAAAAATCTGAGGCTGTGCCATGATGCAAAATTTATTTTGAAACTAAATTTTTAACATCTTGTTGAATGATGTATTTGAGTGAGAGCATCAATATGAAGGAGAAAATAGATTAAATCATCATTGAAAACACTTAATTTTCTTTTTGTGGATTCCATATTTTGAAAAGCTCTAGAAAACCACTTACAAAAGCCATTTGCTGGCAAGAAAATGCAAGATTAAGAACAAACCTTTCTTTAACAAAATGAGCCATCATCTTTCAAAATTTAGGGTTATGGGACCATCCAATGTGTTCTTTGTGAATGATGGAAGGAAGAAAGATTATTACGCAGAAATTTTGCCCTTTGGTACTCATGAATAATTAAAAGATTATTTTAAATATATTTTTATTATATTGATGATATTCTCAAATACTATTGATGAACACTTTAACCATCTAAAAATATGGTGATATGTAACAAAAAATCTCGAACATCCTTCCCTTCCCCAGGGATTTACCCCATCATGGCTCGATACAGATGCCGATCTTAAATTAAAGATCAAATGAAAGAGAATCTACTTGGCGTAAACTTGGCAATTGAGAAATTCATGCGATCAAGTGCGTCCTTTATCTTCCAAATACAAGGGAAAAAAACATGAAAACTATTTTCTAAGCATGAAAAACCGTCATAAAATGTGATAAATTCAGCAGGAAAAATAGTTTTTATATTTTCCTTTTGAAGATAAAGATAGAAATTATAAATATTTACGCAATAAACGCATTTGATCTTTATTAGATGAAGCCTTTAAATATATTCATATAGGGATGATACGGATAACATTCAAACCTTTTTAAAGGTCTAAATGATTCTATTTTAGCAAGCCAGAGATGGTAGATGCCTTGGGCTCGATCCTAATAGTGTTATAGAGACTAGCTTATGTCACAGGCCAGTTTATTTAAACACATTTCCCCTTCGCCTAAACAAAAATCATATCTATCATCCAGAGAAAATCAATCTCTCACTCCATGAAATGAAAGTCTTAATGAGCTACACTGATGGGTCTAAGACTAGAGGTTGTTACGAAGGAATACTTCCAAAAGTATGATCCGAGACTTAAACCAGGATATATAACAAAGACTTATTTATTGGATATATAACAAAGACTTATTTATTAAAAACTAAAAAGTACTTACCACGATGGTAGGCGGGAGCGGAAGAACTTTTTTTATTAAATAGTCTCTATATATAAATCTTTATATATCTGTAAAATCTATAAATATGGAGTAAATCACGGGAGGGAAGGATGTTAGAGATTTTTATTTTACATATCACCATGCTTTGATGAACGGTACTTTGTTCATTCCCCATGGCTTTATCATCTTATGTAAATGGCCATCACATTGCGTGATGCTTGATAGGTGATAAGTCTATTTTTGTTGTGGGATAATTCTCGGTAGGTTTATAATCCCATCTTTGTATAAAATAAATCCCTATTACGTGAGGCTTGAAAGGGTTGTAAGTCTTATTCTTGTTGGAGAAGATAATTCTCTAATGGAGGTTTATACTTAGTTTTGTTTTATCCTTATGTGGTGATTTATTTCAAACTCTCTCTGCACTCATCTTCTTCTCTCCCTTTTTCCCCTTTTGGTTATATGACTTATACTTCTTCTGAAAGAACTTCTAATTTAGCGATTAGGAGAAATAATAATTTAATCAAGAACTCTGAAATGATAGAGTTTTCCTTCAATGAAGAAGACCTAAATAGATGGTCTCTCCCCAAGATTGATAAAACTATCATTTATCAATTTGAATTTTTTGATTTTAAGGAAAAATCTTTAGTGAAAACTGTAGAACAAACCATTACTATAGATCAAATGGATAAAATCATTTATCTACTAATGTTTGAAGATCTGCATAAATATATGCAAGATTTTAAATATATTCATCCTAGGGTTTCTATCCCTTATGAAACCTTAGAGAAGTCTAGATCGGATGGTTCACACACTCCTGAACCATCGATCGAGGCCTTCAAATCATATATCATCGGTGAGAGAAAATCAATCTCCCACTCCATCTGAAATGAACTTTAGTCTTAATGAGCTACACAATAGGTTTTAAGATTAGAGAGGTTGTTCTGAAGGAATACTTCCAACCAAAGTATGATAATTTTCATATTTGGTATAGAAGTTTTACTTCTCAAGACCAACGTCTCGAAATAAATGATTTATATTTCGAGAAAATGAGAGAAAGAAATAGTCAATCCAAAGCAACTATTCCTTTCATAGCATGGTTTTGCAGTTACTATACTCAATCTGCTCAAGTTGATGTTTTATAGAGATCCAATTCTTTTATCTAGATTTGCCAATATCCTGATTTTAAATCAAATTTGGAAAATATTTTTGCATTATGCAATCTATTTAATAAATCCTTTTATTAGAATTGGATATCGATCCATTTTAAAACTTTGTTTAATGCCTTTAATTACAAGTGTCTTCTTCCTTTTTTCTTTAAATTCATATAGAATGCGATTTCAAGAGGGTAGGATTGTCAATTATTCCTTTCTTTAATAAATCGCAATCTCTTCTTTCCATAAAAGCAAGGTAGTGCTCATTCATCGAAGGATGAGCTTTTAGTGGGAATGTCGTTCATTGAAATTATCAATGCGGAGATCCACTATATGAGTCTTTCTTTCCCAGAAAGCAATTGGGTTGTCACCACAGACTTCCTTTTGGAATTTTTGGTTGCAATTTTGAATTTTTTTTTTTGAATTTTGGGGAAGAAATTTATTGTTTAAAAGTTATACTAGCAATTTCTTCTTGTAAATAATTTATATGCATAGACTTATTATTAAGCCGATTCATTTCATTTATGATAATTTCTTTAGGATTGGTGATAAAATGAAATGTGATTTCTTTATCCCAAAGAAAATCACTGAATTCCAGTATCATCAATTCTAGTGATAGGCATTATTTTAAGAAGAAAAGGAGTTCCCAAAATAATGTGTTGTGTCAAATTTTTGACTAAAATAAAAGGCATTTGCATACAAATATCATGTTGACAGACGTCCATAGATGATAATTTATACTTAATTTTTAAAGACTCACCGTCGGCTGCCTTTAACCGCTAGCTAGTTTTTTCAAAATATTTAGAAGGAATTATTCCTTCTTGTATACAATTTAAATCTACTCCACTATCAACTAGAGCAGTTAAATTTGGTAAAATAAATTCTTTATTTATAATTAATTTAATGAAAACATATCATTTCTGGTATATTGCCTTTTGAATATTTTGTAAGAAACCAAGTTCTCGATTAGAATCGGCTTCTATATTTTCAAATGAATTAGGCGTCTTCTGATTAATCTCAAGATTCATTAGACGACCATTCATTTGTTTTTGCCCAGCTTTCATTTGCTGAACTTCTACTTTTAGTTTCTTTAATTCAGTCTTTAGTTCAGATAAAGAAGCTAAATTAGAAGATGAAGAACTTGCCTCAAATTTTTTCTTAAATACTTCTGATAAGGATTATATAGGAGGCTTGTAATTAAATTTTTTTAGTTTATCTTTCTTCTTATTATTAAGAAGATCGATAATTTTATCACAAGTTGAATCATCTTCAACTTGTGCTAAAAAATTAATTGGTCCTTTTGCTTTCGTGGGTGGCGTGTACAAACCTGTCATATTTATTATATTTTTATAATTGTCTATCTATTGATAGGACTTGCAACAGTTAGACTTATTAGATTTATCAAATCTGATGAGGATGAAGATGAAATATGATCTTCTTCTT
>CM038220.1:101029496-101098831 GCA_021442155.1 Cymbidium sinense | reverse complement strand
GCTCTGCCATCAACTCTTTTGAAACTGGGATCCATCGGAGCAACATCAGTGCGGGGTAAGTGACCAAATTGAAGAAGAACTCTATCAGGAAGATGCCACTCCACCCTCTTCCAGCTGATCAATGGAATTCGTGCTAGCTAGACAGCCTCGCCAGCAAGGAAAATATCAGAGAGGTGACCTCTAATCAGAATGTCATATGGCTCCCAAGTCACCAACATTTGTTAGTCGATGTTAGGTAGTAGTAGGATAAAATTCAATGAAAATATGTTATAACATTTAAGAGTTGTATGTGGCTCAGTAGCAGTCCATCTAGCTCTTCACAAAAAAATTTAATATTCCCGAATGGCATCCGCACATACCTCGCTGCTCCACTGAGTAAACCAATTTTCATATACAAAGCCATTTGCAACTCAGTATATTAAAACAATTAAAATAAATTTTAATTTTCTAATCTGAAACTAATGCTGAGCCCATCGAGATCCATAGGGTAAGGGACATGTAATGTTGGTCTCCCTACATGAAATCGCTCCCAAGACCAGATTTGGAGCAATTGAAGACACCCAGCCATATTGGCCCTCCTCCGTAGACTCATGTAACTCCTTGTATAAGTGTGCTAACATTGCGCCTCCTATCGAGAATGTACTGAATGTGTCTAGATCTTCTAACAATGGCAGATACTGTAAGTGCACCTCTGACCCTGATGTATCTGGTAGTAAGAAACTCCCTAGAAGGAATAACAAATATGCTCATACATGTCAAAAAGTCCAAATCGAGGTCCACTGAAAATTTTCTAGCATAACCACCGAGCATGCATGCGTCGAGCGTGTGTTTGGCCCATCCAGGAATGTCAATCAACTCAGGATGATATACAAGACTGCAATGGGATGTCTACCCAGTAGCTCATCGCAGTAGTCAAACCAACTCGATCTTCCAACGACGCATCGGATAATCGGGCCTTTGCAAAGTCACTATCATCTCTCTTACAACGAAATGGAAAGTGTTGGTGGGGAGACCAACAACTAATGCTATCAACGTGATGGTCAAGCTATATCTCATCCGACATAGTAAAGTCCTAGTGCGAGGGAAGCTATGAACGGGTACATAACGCCACTCTCTAAGCATCAAGATGAGAAGCTCCAAAATAATGCCAATATGAAGAAATTACGCCGTAGAACAATTGAAATATTATAGACAAAAATAAACTTGGAAGTAAGTTCATACCGAATCTGGATGTGCGGCCCTATGTCTGCCACGAAGTGAGGCTATGCTGGGATGGACCTCTATAGGTGCAGGATCTGGTGCTTCATCGACCATCTCAGCACTCCTCCTCTGCCGACGTCTAGTTGGCCTGAAAGGCTCCTCGGCTATTGTATATGTGAAAAGAAGAACAAAATGACAATTTGTTAGAGGATTAAGACATTAAAAGAAATAAAGAAAATCTATGCAATTGATGTACATGTTATTTTGCAACACTATCCATACTAACCTCCTACTAGTAGGGTTATGTGGACACGATGTCCGGTAATGACCAACTGATTTGCAGATCGCATACGCGATTGCTCGCTCATCCATTGTGTTCTTGTATCTACTTGATCATAGCCTACTTGATCTAACAATTAGTGGAAGTAAAGGATGACCCGCATCGTGATCGCCGGCTAGATATTTTGATCATGCAGAACATGAAAATTCAAAGAGTATGTACACCCATACATTGACATGGTGTAGTACTTTGACACATAAGCCAAATGATTCAACCTCCGATGGACTACATGACATGTGATAAATCAGTGTTCAGGTATAACTACATGAGCTGCACTGATCCGCTGTGAAGTCAACTCTGAAGGAATGACAACTCAGATCAAACACTTGCATTTCATTCGCATTAATATTGACTGGTTGCGGATAGTGCCTTGCCTCACGCTTGAATCTGTTGAGCACTATCTGTGTTCTAGGAGAGAATGTGAATTCATCAGTCGGTTCTCCCAAATTAATGGCACTTGCCCTCTTATAAAATAAATTCACAATGTTATAGTAAATAGCAGTGATCAGTGCTTGAATCGATAGTCCCTGTGCACATTTAAGTACCCCATTAAAACACTCTTATGCATTTGTTGTCATAGTACCGTAATGCTTGCCACCACCGTGAACCAATGTCCACTTGCACACATCACGGTTTACTAACCACTGGTATGCTTTAGGTTTAATTTTCTTTATGTCTATCATGTGACAGTTAAATATGTTGATGTCATCCGTGCTGCCAGAAATGTACATTTTCTTACACTTAAACTCGACATCCTGCAATACCCATTTTTCTCACTACTTTTTTGAAGTTTTCCCTCAGATGTCTTAAGAAATGATAATGTACGGCCCATGGAAAAACATCACAACATCCACATACCAACCCCGAATGCTTATCTGAGATAATACATAAATCACTCCTTGATAAAACAATAGGTAATAGTTGTTGTATGCACATATTGAACCAGAACCAAGACTCATTGTTCTCAGATTCAACCATAGCAAAAGCAAGCAGAAATAGTTCATTATTGGCATCAATACCAATAGTTGTGAGCAAAGTACCTCGATACTTTTCTAGTAGGAATGTCCCATCCATGCTGAGAACAGGGCGACAAAATCTTTAACCTGAAATTGATGGTCCAATAGCTCAGAACAATCTCTGAAATCTGCATGTATTTGATGATAAAATTCTGTAAACAGTTCTTGGCAGCACAGAGCATAATGAATCCATAAATAGGCCTAGAGAGCGATATGACTTATCCCAACTGCCAAATATTACTCTAATACTCTTACGTGCATCTCCTTCAATATTAAATTTCAATATTCCATCCTTCCCATCTCGATCTCTTGGTTTCAAGTCTATTCAAATCACATAATTGGCATTATGAAATAACTAATGAGAAGTGCACCGACTATGTCCGTAACCATGGTAGTAATGCATGTGTATGCAGTGCACCTAAAGTTGATATCCTCCGTGAACCTCCCAACCTCTTACATGCATGCGCCATTGGCATGATCTTCTATGTTGCACATATAATAATGAAATTCTTGATTCAAGTGACGGTAAGAACCAACATTATTAAGAAATTGACCAACTATTGCAAATCAAGCTCCTTCTATCTAAGAAACACATACCTTCATATAGCTCAATTGGAACTTGATGTTATCAAAAACTTGAACTATCGATGGACCATCAAACACAATATCTACATCCCAATATTTTAGCTTGGCATATGCATATAGTTATTGCAAATCATAGCATCATCATTTGAAGAATTCTAGATTGAATGACTCAATAAGCTGACCAACATTGGTGTCACATAAATTGGCATTACCCAAGAAGAATCCTCCTCGGCATCGCTATCATTAGATGCATTGCTTGATTCACTATTCATCATTTCATACTCATCATCCGATAATACTCTAAATGAACTGTCGTTGTGCTTGAACAAGTCGTGGTTAAAAAAAGTCATAATCTTTTAAAAAATAGAGGATATCATAAACCAAGAAATGAAGACACTAACACTACTATTGAGGTAATTGCTTACCTTAATTCTGGGTCATCATAGTACTGTTGCAGTACAACAATTGTTGGCCAAGTAAACTCGCGGAGCATTTGAAACATTATCGCATGACATCGATATTTCAATAGTATATTGTGGCTTTACTTTCACATAAAGAACTAATGTCTGATGGGAAGCTTCATCCAGTACAGTACTGCAGACTTCATCATCAAAAATAGTTGAAGCTATGTATCCCGCACTGACAGGAAAATGACAAGTAATGTCCACTATGAAGTTATCAACATCATAACACAGAGATCTAAGCACTTTCTATTTTAAATCTTCTAAGTTTGCATGACGTGAAACTCGCATGGGACAATTTTTGCCACCGACATAACATAGAATGAACTGATCATCAATGATTAGTTGACCATCATAGAAGAGAATTAAAGAAATAAGCGCCTGACTCAAATGCTCAGTAACCAAATTTCTAACGCAACCTAAAAATTCACTCATCATTCATCAAAAAAAGTAGTGGTTATGATGTAACATAAATGTGATGATGAAGCCTTGTAAGTAACATTAAAGCATGTCAGCCAAAACAAAAAAAAACATCTAGATATGGATCTAAAACTAAATGCAACCTAAAAAATGCTAATGGTAATGGAGAAAGAACTCTTAAATTTTCAATTAAGTGTGAAATTTATACAGAATTTACTTACCCAAGTATTCGATAACAAAACATTATGCTAAAAAGGATAATTAATATTTTTTAAGCAAATACAAGTATGTTTCATGATTATCAAGAATGAGTTTCTCGGGAAGGAATACAAACTATTTTTCTAATATCTTTAATATACTCTTATAAATATTGATAGTGCTTCTCCATATGAGAAGTCGTTTGGTAAAATGTGAAATATTTGTGACATTCAAGTACTAGATGTTATGTGTTTTGTGCATAATTCTAGTGACTTTTCTCATAAACTTAATAAAAATTCTATCATTACTGTGTTTCTTAGCTATGAAGAGCCCAATATGGGTTAAATGTGTATTAATTTAATTAAGAGGAAAGCTTATAACTATAAACATATTTTGTCAGATGAGAGAACTTCATGGTGAATATTTGATGGGCTTTTCATTATTTTTGATATCACTATTTTTGAACTAGAAGAAATTGAAGATGATTTTGTTTAGCATTCTCCTTGTAATGATGCTTAATATTCTTCTTCTTCCCTATATAAGAAAATTCCTTGGAAGACTTGTCTTCATGAAACTAGTTTAAGCAAAAAATAATTTATAAATGAAGATGAAATATTATTTAATCATGAACCCTCAATTCAAGTTGAGTGAGAGAAGAAAAAGAAAAAAAATGTTGAGAAATATGATAGGCCTCTCTTTTACTTTTGTCCAAAAAATACCATGCGTATACCTTCAAAGGAGCTGGACCGAAATCTTCGGGTGGAGTCGACACTTGTGGTGGAATCGCGAATTGGAGAATGGGGGACGGTGAATTTAGAGAGCGGGTCGATAATCGTCGAAATTTGAAGCCGTCGACCGACATTCAGAACCGACTTAAGAAGCCGCTCATAAGTGGACCCTAAGCCACCTCAACGATGAGGTGGCTAGACAATCGCCCACTTATGGGGCGACTGTACCTAAAATCAATTTTTTATATATACTTAATATAATAATTAGTTTTTATTTAATACTTAATTTAAAAAATAATTCCCCATTTAACCGTTATTCATTTGTTTATTTTTAGATTGACCTAGAAGCCTTTTATTTTATTTTTGGGTTGACAAAAATCTAGTCCACTAAATAGTATGGCTTTAAACCCTAAACGGGCCCACTTTACATGAATAAACCCTTTTTTGGAGTTGACATAAAACACAAACATTTTTTTTAAACAAATATGCTAACCTGAACTTGACCCCAAATTAAATTTTTTGCGTCATATTTAATTTGATTTTCATGTCTAGTGTAATATTAACAACACTACCATAAATAATGTATGAAAAGAGAATCTATTTAACTATTTTATTAAAAATGCTCATTAACTTAAAAATCCTACACATAATTAAAGATCTACTTTGTTCACCAAAAAAAATCTCACTATAGGAGAGAGTATGAAGAAGAGGAGTGAAGAAAGAGGAGCAAAGATCTAGCAAGAATGAAAGAATTTATCAACATGTTGATACGATGAAGCCAATGCATGAATATAAAGAACAATAAATTAAATAAAAAGAGAGAATTTGAGCCTAACTTGGACTAATTTTAGTTATTTGTGATGACATTAGTTATGTGATATTATTGTAATTTTAAAATGATAAAAAAGCCATCACAATAGTATCATTTTTGTATATTTATTCAAATTCGTGATATATAGTTGCACTATAACTCTGATCATTATAAATTAACTTGTTTGCGATAGTGAATTGCATATCATAATTTTGTCACATATTTTTGATGGGAGATTATCCACCACAAATATTTCTTTGCAAATATTATAACTCTACTAATGTTAATCCATTCAAGACCTTCCACTTTGTCAAGTAGGTTTACAAAGTTTTAAAAACTTGACAAATCCAAGAGGATTACAAATATCAAACATACATAACTGTTGCCAAAATTTCTCTCTAAATATAAACTAATGACTTACCAACAACCATTAATATCGCATTCCCACTAAATAGAGCACATCTTGCATGAACTAAAATGAACAATAAACTACTCTCCAAGAGTCTCTCCAAACTGTATGCTCATTTTCACCATTCCTTGTTCTCTCTCTCTCTCTCTCTCTCCCTGTCTCTCTGTCTCTCTCTCTCTCTTTTCATCTAAAATTTTCATATATTTTGACCGTTACTATATGCCATAAAACTACATACCTCAACCACTTTTTTGACTTAGGTGAAGACCAAATTCAAAATGGGTCAAGCCCAAAAACACTTGGCCCCATTACAAGGAAGAATAAACCTAATAATATGAATAATTAAAAAACTCTACATTTGGAAATTATATTATTATCTTCATGCAACCATTCTAATTTTCTATATGACTACAATAAATAAAAGAATTCTTAGGCTCTATACTTATCATTCTTTTGGCCCTTATCAGTGACATTCCTGTGGATACCATTAAGTTAAACTCCCCTTAATTTATAAGTGATTTTAGCATATATGTCACTTATACTTTATTTATTTATTAATTATCAATTATAAAAAAAGCTAACGAGATAAGATAAAATTAATATTGAAATAAATGTTTACTCTTGAATATTTTCTCTGTTTCTTTATCATCCAAAACTCCAACACACCTAAAGAAGGAATTAAAATCCAGCGGCAAAATATTGACCATCCAAGCTGACGATCATAGTACATTCTTTTCTTTGATGTTGAATTTTGATGAGCTTAGGTTACGAGAACATCTATTTTTTCCACTTTAATAACTGTGCACAATTGTTCAATGTTTAGAAGCTGAGACCACCTTCGATCTTTCTTAGCCAAAGTTACTGCAGTTAAATAAGGGCTTTTTGAGATCAATTTTATTTTATGATTATTATTATTATTATTATTATTATTGTTGTTGTTGTTGTTGTTGTTGTTATTTTTATGCTCTTTTTAAAAAGATGTTTATTTGATACATTTTAAGTAATTTCTATTATTTATTTTTAAAAATTAATAAGATTGTTTTTTTATTGTATTTAGTTTCGTTGCATTTTGAAGAATCTGCAATGGAAAAGCTACATTTTCTAATCTGATATGGCAGAGTGTGGTAGATACAAAAAAGCTAGAGATTGATGTTTTAAAATAAAAAAAATTTATAATACTCATCAGATTTTCTTAGACATTGACTTTCTCTTTAGTAACCCACTATTATATTTTCATATTGCTACAGCTATCTTAAACAAACTTTAAATAGAGCTTTTGAAATAAAGTCAATATATAAAACATTATCTAATGATAAATAGAAAATGATTAATTATGTCCATAGATTTTTTAATCTAGGCATGGATCTCAAATAGACTATTTTAAACACGTCCTTAGTTTGATTTTTTTTCTTGTGAGAGAAGAAAATAAAATTTATACTAATTTTGGTCTGAATCTAGTTTTTGCATGCTGAAAATGCTAAATAAATGCTTCAAGATCTATGCTATCAATAATTAATTTTTAATATAAAAGTAAACATATCATTCATCCATTGGCCACCAATTATGTAGTACAACACTAAGTAAAACTAATGTAAATTACAATTGCTTAAAAACTAAGGGATATAAAGTAATTTTCTTGCCCCAAATCATTTGCACATATTGGCTTCTATTTTAAGTATGAGAATTCTTCAACTGATCACAACCTCATAATATAAGTCTTCAATTAATTATCTATATTCATTATATCCGTCGAAAAATAATCATTCAGATAAATTTATAATCATTGCATAAAACTTTGTTTAAGATAGAGTGTGTCATGTCCTTCACTTTTCCTTGAAAGTTAAAGAACAAAACAAAATAGTGAATTTGTAATTTAAAAAATAGCAATTCTTCTTTGTAGTATTATAATAGTATTCAAGTTTTATTATACTTATCTCAAAAGAGCAGTAGTTGGTTATTATTTTATTTTATTTTATTTTATTTTTTGGATTGTAATCACATGGTCCCAATCGAAAGGCAATACAAAGGTTTAAAATATGTTATGCAATTATATATATATATATATATATATATATGATATATAGAAAATTCTACTAATAATATAATCTTGATATCAAAAGCAAGTTGATCCTCGAAACTAGTCAAGATCAAGCAGTTAAGATATCATTAGAAACTTTGGGATATCAGTTAAATATCTAAATAGCTCTCAAATATAAAGTATTTATAATCAAATTGAGCGTCTCAACGAGCCGAATCCAACAAGCCCAAGATATTACAATTCTGACTTCATTTGAGCATTCAAATACTTAAAATACATCAAATGATCAAAGGAATCATTACCCGATGAAGTGGAGTGGTTCAAATTTTGCATGTATTTACAGAGGCGCCAATCCTCCAATCTATAAATAGCCTCTCATTACTCATATGAGAGGAGACCAAGAAAGAGAGAGGAGAGAGCTCTAAAGCTTGAAAATCCTTCAAGCATAATCATGCCACCACTCGACGGTCGCCAACCACCCCCGTTGGTTACCAACCACCGCCGTCAGCCACCACCGCTGATCCTCATCATCGTCAATCTCTATCGGTCTCCATCATGATGACATTCATCGTTAGTGGTTGTTCCCCGCTGTTCACCATCATTTGCTACCACTTTACAACGAACGCACTATATGGCTATTGTTGTCGATTTTGGGATTCCATTATCGCCTCATATACAATTATGTAATCCCATTATCGAAAAAACTTGTACTCCAAAATAAATATATAGTTTTTGGCTAGCCCCATGGTTTTTTCCCTCCTTTCAAGGTTTTCACATAAAATTCTAGAGTTTTCTTGTTCACTCTTTAAATACTGTGTGTGTGTCTGGATTTCACAATCTAAGTAAACTTTCACTCTCATGGTTTTCCACGCAACAGTTTGGTATCATCTGTGGAAAACTGATTCCTATTATTTCATCTTGTATGGTGACCAAGTTCCCCAACAAGATCAAAACTACCATCGAGGTGTAGCATTTCAAGCTTTTAAGGAGCACAAGTGAAGAATGAAGATTCATCAAACTTCGTTCCTTCAGATTTTGTCAGAAATTGGGGGCAACTCTTAATCTTAGAAGATCGCCCATATTAATATGGTAAGCATCTAATCGATTACCATCCCAAGAAATAAGTCAAAGTTAGAGGATATTTCAATATTGAGAAGATATATAATTTTGCAAATTATGATTTTCCAATCATACTCATGGAAAAATAAGACCAAGGTTAAGGAGCAACTTTGGCTACAACCATAAATGAATGTTTTGATTCGACCTCTTTCATACATGTTAATGTCATCGAGTGAAGACTCTGACAAACAACCTATGATAGGTCAAAAGGTCCTTGGTGGACTTCCCATGACCTCTTCCACACAGGTTAACGTCATCAGGTAATACTCTGACAAACAACCTCGGTTGGGTCAAAAATTCTCAACGGATTCAATTCAACCTCTTCCATACAGGTTACGTCATCGGGTAACACTCTGACAAACAACCTCGGATGGATAAAAAATCCTCAGCGGATTCAATTCAACCTCTTCCATACAGGTTAACGCCATCGAGAAAACACTCTGACAAACAACCTAGGATAAGTCGAAAGGTCCTTGGTGGACTTCCTACGACCTCTTCCACACAGGTTAACGTCATCGAGCAAAGACTTTGACAAACAACCTCGGATAGGTCAAAAATCCTCAGTAGATTCAATTCAACCTCTTCCACATAGGTTAATGTCATCAAGCAAAGGCTCTGATAAACTACTTCGGATAGGTCAAAAATCCTCAGTGGATTCAAGTCAACCTCTTCCATACAAATACTCGACAAACAACCTCGGATGGGTCAAAATCCTCAGCGGATTCAATTCAACCTCTTCCACACAGGTTAATGTCATCGGGCAACACTCTGACAAACAACCTCAGATGGGTCAAAAATCCTCAGCGGATTCAATTCAACCTCTTCCACGTTGTTAATGTCATCGGTAAAACTCGACAAACAATATGGATAGGTCAAAAAATCCTTAGGAGTCTCTTCAATTAACGCCATCTGGATAACACCCTGACAAACAACCTCGGATAGGTCAAAAATCCTTAGCGGATTCAATTCAACCTCTTCCACACAGGTTAATGTCATCGAGCAAAGACTCTGACAAACAACCTCAGATAGGTCAAAATCTTTCTTCAACCACTTCCATGCTTTTAACGCCATCGGGTAACACTCGACAAACAACCTCGATGGGTCCTCGCCGGATTCAATTCAACCTCTTCCACAGGTTAACGCATCTTTCTAACAAACATCCTGGATAGGTAAAAATCTCACTGCCGCTTACCGCCACCACCCGTCCGCCAACATAGCCGGTCCAGCTGTCGCTGGTATCCATCATCGCCACCATCATCAATCTTCTCCGGTCCATCGCATCTCATCGATTACTATCGCCGGTATCGCTATCCATCGCTGTAATCTTTGCGGTACCACCATCATCGCTGGTCCCCGCCATTACTGACGAGCTAATACCATAAGTTATCGCGAAGTTGCGCCGCCAACCACCATCACGATCCGCTTACCGATGCGGCTGCCACCATCATCGCCATTTATCACTGCGATCGCCGCACCAATCTGGCCCAACCATCAGGTGACACTTCATGCACCGATCATTACTGACATTAATCGGCATCTTTCGCCGGTCATTCACCGCTGCCATCCTCATTCATATGGTGGCTGCCAATATCGATTATGTTGCCGGCGGCTGCACACCGTCGACCTCCAACCATGCCGCCGACGCCGACCATTGCGCAATTTTTGCCGCACCATCATCGTTGCCATCTCCTTCGACATGCCGGCCGCCACTGCCAACTTGCCGCGGTTGCGCTGCCACACCACTGTGCCGCAACCACTGTCCGGTCGCGCCGTTGAGCCATTGCCGTTGTTGCTGCCACCCCTCGGTAGCAACCACGTCGTCGATCTCCATTACTATCGTCCGGTCATCGCTGGCCACCATGAGACCACCATATCGACGCTGGTCTATGACTACTGATGCTGCCGCCATTTATTGATTACTATCGCTAGTTTGGCCGCTGACCACTCCAGCCGCCAACCACTGCCATAGTCTACGCTGACTACGACGCTTACCACCATCGATAAGCTGCTTGTTGCCACCACCCCGTCGGTTAACCATCTTGTCGGCCAAGACAGCTGATCTGGGTCGGTCGCCGTAACTACTGGTTGCATTGCTGCCGTTGAACCCTTTGCGCAACCACTGTTGCCGGCATCCACCACTATCCGGAATTTCATTGGTTACCACCATCGTTGCGAGGTCATCCCCATGACAACGACGCGTCGCCATTATCGACTAATCGCTGCCGCCGCCGCCATTTATCGCCATTCGCATGTCGCCCGCTACGATTATCGCCGGACATCTCCGCTGGTCGACTACGCTGCCATGGCCATTATCGCCGGTAATTCGCCGGTACCACTAACGTCAGTCATCCGGTATTGACGCATTCCACTGGACCACTGCTGCGGCATTACCACCGCTGGCCGCTAATCATAATCATTGGTCATTTGCACTATCACAATTATATTATCGGTTACTATCGTTGCCGCGGTCACGGCTACCGCTGCGAATTATCGCTGGCATCTTCCCGGTACCGCCATCTTCGCGGTCATCCCGTTGACTACCGATGCTGCCGCATCGACTACACCAAGCCATTGCGACCACCTATCGCCGCCAACATGCCGCGCCATTATCGCCATTATCGCTGACAATCTCGCCACCACCATCATTGATCATCCTCTCCGACCACTATCGCCACCACCATCGCCGCATCACCGCTAACTCTCTCATTATCGCCGGATGATTTCAACCCCGGTACGGTGCGGTTTATTTCAGGAAAATTGGAACAATGATGCGTTACGCCTTGATCGCCTCCAAACCTGGTCGGTCCGACGTGGCCGGTTAATGCCTCTTTCGAGGGAAAACTAAAACAATGACGTATACCACGGGCCTTGATCGCCTCCAAACCCGGTCGATCCAACGAGGCCCTCTTTTGAGGAAAACGGAACAACGACGATATTGATCGCTTCCAAACCCGGTGTCCGATGAGGCGCTTCCTCTTGAGGGAAAACTGAACAACGAATAGCTTATCGCTTCCAAACCTCTTCGGTGGAGGCAGACGCCTCTTTTGAGGAAAAACTGGAACACGACGTATACCGCGGGCATTGATCGCCTCCGAATGACCTTCTCTTAAGAAGAAGAGGAACATTAGAGCATATGAGAGTTGTGTCTCCTTACTTGACTGTAGGGGGATTTTTATTGATCCACTATAGGGGGTAAAGAGAGAATAAATTAAAAAAAACCCCTCTATTCATTATGACATTTAGTTTTAAAAAAAACCCTCTATTCATTGTGACATTTAATTAAAAAAAACCCTCTATTCATTGTAACATTTAATTAAAAAAAATCTCTCTTCCTTATGATATTTAATTAAAAAAAAATCATATGACATTTATTTAAAAAAAAACCTTTCTACTCAATGAAATTTTAGATATTTTTGGATGAATTAGGATAATGTCATCCAAAATAAACCATAATAACAAAATTCTACTAAGCACGAATCTTGATGTCAAAAGTAAGTTGATCCTCAGTTGAAACTAGTCGAGATCAAGCACTTAAGATATCGCTAGAAACTTTGGAATATCAGTTAAATCCCTAAATAGCTCTCAAATATAAAGTGTTTATAATCAAATCATGCGTCTCGACGAGCCAAATCCAACAAGCCCAAGATATTACAATTCTGACTTCATTTGAGCATTCAAATACTTAAAATACATCAAATGATCAAAGGAATCATTCTGAGCCGTCCGATGAAGTGGAGTGGTTCGAATTTTGCATGTATTTACAGAGATATCACTCCTCCAATCTATAAATAGCCTCTCATTACTCATATGAGAGGAGACCAAGCAAGAGAGAGGAGAGAGCTCTAAAGCTTGAAAATCCTTCAAGCATAATCATGCCACCACTGAGGCCGCCAACCACCCCTACCGATTATCAGATCCTCGCCGTAATCTCCGTCTCCATCATGATGACCTTTATCCGGTTGTTCCCATGCTCACCATCATCTGTACCACTAGCAACCGTTATAACAACACTATATGGTCGTTGTTGCGATTTTGGGATTCCCATTGTCAGCCCTTCTCATATACAATTACGTAATATCATTATCAGAAAAACTTGTACTCCAAAACAAATATATAGTGAAAACTTTTTACTGGGCTAGGCCCCGTGATTTTTTTCCCTCCTTTCGAGGTTTTCCACGTAAAAATTCTGGAGTTTCTTGTTCACTCTTTAAATACTGTGTGTCGGATTTCACAACAAGGCTAACTTTAATTTCTCTGAACTGGTTTTCTAGCACGCAACAATATATATATTGAAAAAAATAATTTTTAATGAACCGTATATTTTAATATAAACTTTACTATCAAGAGCAATTTGTTTAAAATTTTTAAATATAACATTATTTGTGATATAGGCTGATCTCCTTGTCTTTATTCTAACATTTTAATCAAAATGGCAAATGGGCATTTAAATTTCATGTCATGTGTCATATGTTGGGAAAAGATTATCTTAGGAAATCTCGATATTAATTTTAATGGCGATAGACTTGAAAATTTCTAAAATTATTTTAAGATGGGAGCATTATCAAATCTTTACCTATGATATTAATCTTAAAATCAATTTAATGATTGTAGAATTGATCCTAATAAAACTTCTATTGTGATATTCATGCATAATTAGTTTTCATTAGTTATATAAAAAATATTTATTTTCAATCCTGAGAAAATAAATATTTTTTTCAGTTGATGTGAAAATTTTGATAGATAGAATTCAACCTAACAAAACTTATTTTTGGTATAGTTTAATTATGCTCCTGATGATTTTTTTCCCTTTTTCTTCTGTAATTTCTCTTATATCAATTTTGATGTTGAGCATTTTGATACATTTGATCAGCTATACCAAGTTTATGTTGTGAAATACATTTAAAAGTGTAGATTGTAAAGAGAATATGAGAGAGAGAGAGAGAGAGAGAGAGAGAGAGAGAGAGAGAGAGAGAGAGAGATTCACTATTTTGGATGGGAGCTTATTTATCTTTGAACTAATCCTTTTTTAAGTACTGTATTTTAAGTTTTTTTTCAAGTATCAAAATTCTATATGCTTATTATCAAACTTAGTGCACACCATGAGTACAAAAATAAATAGTAAGATTCATGATTTATAGCTCAATGTTATCATCATTTACATTAAGTTTCAAGTACAAGTTAAAGTCAAGAGTTGGAAGTTCCTTGATCTCTCTGTCTGCATTGGAATACCTAAATATTTAACATATAGTTTAAGATATTTATTATTGTTGAATTTTGGCTGATAATTTTTAGTTTGATTTTCTAAATAATGATGAATATTAGTTCATCTGGTGAAACTCATGGTTAAAGCATGGTCTCTCTTCTCCTCTCATCTATAGTTGGTGGGTCATCTTAGTATTTTAATGGCTATTATTGGTTGATGTTTTTCTTTCTATTTTATACATGAGATATTGTTTGATGCTATGACTTCAGTTTTTAAAATTACAATGGCTCTTATAATATTAAATTTCTTTGGTTCTAATTTTAATAATATTTGATTATTATCACTGAGTTACATTTCTATTGTATGATGGCCAACTTCTTTGTTTATGATAATTACTTTGCTTGTCTTCACAACTAAGAAGAAGATATCAATGGTCCCTGATATGAAGGTCCATTTGTTCAACTTGGCTATTCTTGGGGATTTTAATATGTTGATCTTATGATGCTATCAACAATATGTTTTGATCCCAGGATTACAAGTGCCTTAGTTTTTTTTTAATGGTTTCTTTTACATTTGGCCAGTTGGTTATCTATTATTAGACTCAATTTTTTGATTACTCTTCATTTCTGTTATAAAGCTTTTTTATGTTATATTCAATTATAATTATTGTCTTTATATCATTTCTCTGATTCAATATTTTTAATCTTTGACTCTTAACTTCTATAAAGATAGTCAAAAATAAAATAAAATAAAATAGTGTCAAATGATATTTCTTATTTAAATAAGCAATTATTCATTAATACAATTATTTTTTATGAAATCTATGACCAAAATTTTGACATCAACGAAACACTCATAAGTAGGTTTAATAAATGATATGTTGGAATTTTTGATAGATAGATTATCAAAAAAATTTCTATCAATAACTTAACAAATAAAAACTCCATCAATAAACTTTAATAGCTTAATAACATTTTATGTTAGTAAAATTATTGATAGAAATATCATCAAAAGCCATCGATAGAGTAATCTATCAATGGAACACTCAATTATTTCATTTCCATCTCAAATGTTAGTATTAAACTTAGTGAGTCTTCTTTAGAATAGGCAATTCCTTTGGAAATATCTAGATATTATTATAGTTTGCTTTAGGCTAAAAAAAAATAGCAATGTTCTCACATTCTTAACAAGATTTTCTTTTTAGTGGATGGTTTAAAATAATTACTGATCTAAAATAGCATTCTTAATTGGATTAGAGGTGTGGTTATTGTAAAAAGTATTTTATTAAAATCTTTTGGTACATCATTACACTGCTTAAAGAAAAAGGAGGACTTGGTCTTCTCTCTTTTATGTACTTAACACTACTAAATTTAAGATTATTTATATACTTTAAAATGCCACTCTAATTTTTCTTAATAATATAATAACATTTATGGGTATATTTAGAATAACTTTATTCCTAGTTTAACCCCTTCAAAAGCTCATCTATTGGCTACGAAAAATGAGAAAATGGATATCCCTCAAAATACTTTTAAAGGCAATATTTTTTTATATTTTGACTTTAGATTAATGAAGCTTATTATAAATTTTGGAGTTCAATAATTACAGCTAGAGTTGAAGATAATATTCTTAAAGATACATGGTACCTTCTTGCCTTCATAGATAATACACACATTAAATGTATCAATGAGATCAATGAAATTAATATTATCCTTTAATGCACAATCTTTAGTGGCAAGGTAATAGTTACTTTTTGACAATTCTTATGTTCAATGACACAAACTCTTATTTTAATCAAAGGAAAATTAGTGGTAAGGACCTCCTACTCACTAGATATTATGGTTTGGACTAAATGTTCCCTATGCAACAAAACCAATAAATCCCATTAGAATGTCTTCTTTGAATGCACATATTTTATGTCCAATATACATGTTTATCATTATCTATTGGTTTCTTTCCATGAAATATTTTGAGATATTTGAGTAAATTTATTATAAACTTATACACATAATAGATATACAAGACTTTGAACCTAAGACCTTTTAGTTGAAAATATAAGCTTTGAACCACTAAGGCCATGAGTAACAACTCATCTCAATTTTATAACATGTTGACATCAACCTTTACTAAGTTTATCAAAAAATTTTTTTTTTCTTTTAGCAGCTCAAGTCACTTCTTTTTGCTTTTGTAATGAGAAGTACAATAATATATTTGGTAAATTAAAAGTGAAATATAGTTGAAAAGTAAAAAAGTTGACTTTTAAATAGGATTCAAATTTTATGGCCTCCAATTTCAGAAATTTTGGTTCGAGATTCCTTCAACTCCGCAGTGCCCAACAGTGCTTCACGGAGTACTTTGCACTAAGATACATTCTCTCTCTCACCAGCTCTTTGATACCACTATTCTCAGCATAATTATATTCCTCGCTAATAAGATAAATGAGTTATATTCATCATATCAAATATTGATTTACTAAAATAAAGTTGCACATTGCCCTGTCTTTAAATATTGCTAGTGATCATGTGATAATCATCAGAAAACTTAAATGGAAAATATAACACAATTTGATATTGGCTCAATTTTTCTATACCAAACATCAAAAAACTTAATCTCTAAAACACTCAAGTTTTCAAATTAAATTATCTAGCTTGGCCAATGATAAAAATTCCTGATAAGCTTCGTGCTTATGCAAACTATCAAATTAAATACAAAATTTGACTCATTTTTGAACTAAAATAGTTTATAATCAAAATTTGGAACTATCTTAATTTTAGGGGTATTTACATATTGCACACAATTTTTGCATTTTTACATTGCTAACAACTAAATTTCAATATATACATAAATAACACCTAAATTTTAAAATCACATTAGGATTACAACTATCATTAACTTTTTAAAGTGAAACACATATTTTCATCATAGGAAAAATTATATACATATGTAAATATCTGTGGTATTTATTTTCGGATGAGGGTGGACACCACGCAGATCATAGATGGTACTTATTGAAGTGATCAGGTATGATATTAAGGTATGATGTACTATCTCAAAAGATAGAGACATCACCCTATAATGAAGCTAGTCACCTAATAAGGACTCCTAAGGCATGATGAGTCTCGTATATACCAGAGATTCTTCCCCTACTTTACATGGAAAAGTAAAGTATGGTTTATTTTATGTCAGGTTCTTAAGTTCCCTATAGAGGTAATCATTCAAAGTTAATTACATCCTAGAAAATAGGATTTTCTAAGAACACTCACGATGAAAGTAGACAATTATTGTCTCTAAAGATTTAAAGTTAAGACTATTAAAGGATTGGCTATTTTGGAAAATCAAATGAGATGGTTCAATCGGAAAGACTTATTTTAGAATCCAAAGAAAAATAAGTAGGAAATGCTCATGATACTAGGAAGCATTTCCAACCTATGGGTGAGGCTCTATATGTTTGAAAGTGAAAAGATTTATTTATTTGAATTGAAATTTTATTTGATTGCTAGAGTTTATAATCCATCAACATAAGTCTGAGAAAATACCTAAGAGGCGAGGATTTATGCTCGTAGCCCAAAGAAAACTAGCTATCTTGGATCCTAAATCTAAGTTAAGAGGGGATATAAGGATTTGCCTCCACAAGAGTGAATAAATTCGTTCAACTTTTCTGGACTTACAACCACCTGAAGTGGCCGCCAACTAACACCTCCTATGATTCAAAATCATGTAGGCCAGTCTTATGAAATTGCAAGATGGCTAGGCTTATTATTTAATTGAAAATAAAACTAAAATCCTAAACCCACTCCTTAAGAGACTAGAGCTTGAAATATATGATAAAAAAAATTTCAAATTTTATATTATTTTGACACATTCATTTGGACAAAGGCTTTGAGAATTTTATTGATTATTGGCCAAATCAAGAGAGAGAGAGAGAGAGAGAGAGAGAGAGAGAGAGAGAGAGAGAGAGAGAGAGAGAGGGTGAAGCTCCATCATGAGGGCTCATTGGTCAAGTGGTCCCTATAGTGCAAGAATGAAGGCCCTCATTTAGCAAGAGTGATTCAAGATAATATGCTTGATGTTAGACATATAACATACAACTAAGTGGTTGCTAAATCTTTTAATTTTCTTGATCTGAACCTAAACTTTAAAGTGATGTTATGAGTTATTAATTGGGATAGAAAAAATAATTTTTATCCTAAGAGTCAACCATATCTAGGCAACACATTAAAACATAAATCATAAAAAACCATGAAAAAGATGCAATACTGATACACAAGCTAAACATAACATCAATCAATTTTTATAAACTAACATAGAAGAATAAGAGGTCAGTGCGGTTGGGTACCGCTGTACACCCCAAAAAAAAATGGATAGTCGAGCTCTACCATTATGCAACCTAAAATATGGATGATTAATTACAATTAGAAATGAATACATGCTATGGGGTCTCGTGTGGTAAAGATGAGATAGGTGAGGAAGAGGAAAACTATGTCACTCTTCACAAGGGTGTACAGGAAGAAGCAAGCACAACAGAGCCTGCTGTTCCTACCACTCCAGTTGTAGAAAAAGCAGACGAGGTAGTTTACTGTACATTACACTAATTTAATATAATAACATTAATTTTAGTAAATTTGTTTTTGTAGGCGAAGGTTGAAGAAGTTCATGTAGTAGAGGAATAATCATCTACTATTATTATAGTGGTTGAGGAGCTGAAGGATATGGTATTCTTCATTTTGGTTTCTTTTTCTTGAAATCATAAGGGGTTGTTATCTTATAAAATATATGAAATGCCGCAGCCAACTGAGGTGCCAGATACCATTGAGTTCTCATCAGAGATGTTATATCGAAGGCAATGCTAGAATTAATCGACTCATCTTGCGCCCAATTTAGGGACAAGTATTGCATTCTTTCATAGATTTAACTCACTTTAAATAAAATCAGTACATTGCTCACATGCCCATTCTGCTCAAATGCAGGGGTGATAATGTTTTCTCGATCAGAAATATCATTATTAGCAGATGAAAAATTGATGAGTTACTAATAGATCAGTATTTGTCTGATGCACATGTTGATGCATCTGACATATTTACAGGCCTAGAAGAACAAGATCACGGTTTTATATGCCCCATACCCATATATCATGTATACATTGGATGAGTTTAAGCGGGTCTATTAGATTATAAAATGCCTTCATAAATTTAGCAAGTTAAAAAAATTTTACTCTCTTTCGAGTTATATCCCAAATTTGGGGAAAAGGAGAAAATGTTTGTCAAAGACATCAATAGAGAGTGTTTCAAGGGTTGATTTAATCTTAATTCCAATCATTAAAATGAGCATTGTACCACCTTAAAAAGGGAAATGGTTCCTTTATGGTTCACGCCAAACCCAATACATAAGGCTATAAACTTGACATTGTAAGTATACTTTTTCCTAAAATACATAATTTTTAATTAACTTATTGGCTTTCTTTTGGTTCATATGTAGATTAAACTACTTGTTAGTGATGCATACGAGGCTTTCAAGGCCAACCCAAGAATGACTACTCGAAGTGGTCACAAGTATACCCAATCAAATAACATCGATGTGGCATGTTTGTGCAAATATATGGAGGCGTGCAAACCCAGATTGGATCCGATCATTAAGATTGGCCTAAAAGATGAAATTTTCATCAGAGTTTATACTCTTTTTTTTTAAATATGAAATGATTGAAATGTTTTATATATGAAATGTTTAGACACAAATGTGTTTGTAAATGATCTCTTTGATTATCCTTCTTGTATATTCAAAAGTTCATGTATTTTTCAAGCCACTATTTTATTTCTGCTTATCAGTTGGACAACAGGAATTCATTATTTTATTTCAGTTTTCCAGAGTATACATCTTAGTATACTGTGTACACTCTGAGGTGTATACTGTATACACTATGGAGTTTACACTATGAGGTGTACACTTTGTAAACTATGGAGTGTACAACCTAAGGTGTACACTCTGAGGTGTACACTCTATTCTATATAGTCTATACACTCTATGCTATACAGTTTGTACAGTCTAGGGTGTACATTGTCTACACTCTAAAGTGTACAGTCTGGAATGTACACCCATTTTTTCAAATTTAAATGATGTGGGGATAGCAGTTGTGGATCCAAATGTTATGTTATGCTATACGGGGTGCCTCTCAATAATATTTAATTATTTATTTTCAAATTTTCAGAGTGTACACTCTCAATACACTTTGTATACTCTAAGATGTACAGTCTGCACACTCTGAAGAGTACACTATTGGGTGTACACTTTGTACACCCTGGAGTGTACACTCTGGGGTGTACATTCTGTACACTATGAGGTGTACACTCTGGGGGTGGATCTCAACAAGAATTGATCCATATTTTTTAATTTTTTTAAAGTGTACACTGTGTACACTGAGTGTATTTAGTGTACCATTTTTCAAATTTAAATGATGTGGGGCACTCATGGTTCAAATTCTATTATATGCTATATGGGTAGCTCTCAAGAATTGATTATTTTTTATGTTTTTAGAGTGTATAACTGGAGTGTACACTCATACTCTAAAGTCTTCACCCATTTTTTAAAACTTAAATGATGTGGGGCATCCAATCATGATTCAAATTTATAGTATGCTTGAGTGGCTCTCAATAGGAATTAAACCATATATTTTCAATTTTCGAGTGTACACTCTGGACTGTACACCCATTTTCTCAAATTTAAATGATGTGGGACTTGTACTCATGGTTCAAATTGCTATTGTATGCTATTTGGGTGACTCTCAATAGGAATTAAGTACTTTTTCTGTCTGACTATACACTTTACACTCCAGACTATACACTTTACACTCTAGAGTGTACACTGTACACTCCAGAAAACTTAAATGATGTAGGGCATGCAGTTATGGTTGAAATTGTTATTTTATACTATATGGGATGGCTCTCAATAAGAATTGAACCATATTTTTTAGTTTTTCAGAGTGTACACTATATACACTCTAGATTGTACACCAATTTTTCTCAAATTTAAATGATGTGGGGCTTCCACTCAGTTCAAATTTCTATTGTATGCTATCACGGGTGGCTCTCAATAGGAATATATTATTTTTTTTTTATGTTTTTTGAGTGTACACTCAACACTGAAACACTATGGAGTAAAATAAGAAATATGAACATTAAAGAACAACTATGTATAATGGAGTCAAATACTTTCAGTCAAATTGAACGAAAAAAAAACTAGACATTCATATGAACATTAAAGAATTTGGCTTTAATTAGACATAAAAAGTAGAAAATAAGAAATATTCCTCTTTGTTTCACATATCATAGTGTGTCCCTCTAATGATATCCATCATCAGCTTGGTGTATCCTTTAGTTGACTGACTTGTTGTCAAACTGGAGTGAAATCCCTGATATGTAATAACATCATATCAGCTGCAATAATCTAAAAGCAGAAATACAATATTATACATTCCCTACCTCTGAGAAGCACTATGGCATTATAGGCAATGGGTGAATCTTTTATTCCACCGATGCAATATGCTCATTCCTCTCTATAATGAGAGTAGGGTCAAAATTTAATAGTAACATTTGTGGAGTATATTCTTAGTAAATATTAAAATAATACTTTTAGCTTTCTTATTTCTCTCTCAATATTCTTTCAATCTTGCATTGGAAACACCCTTTAGTTGCATCTTTCTTGGGTCCTTCAGTAAGCTCTCACAGTTGGAATCTCTTATGCTAGTTTTCTTTCTCTTCTTTGTATGTTCCATTTGAGGTGAATTTCCACATAATATTGAATCGACGTTGTTAGATAATTTCTTTGGAGAATCCAATATATAATGCTCAGCTTCCGTATTACCTTGAGCTCTGGTGCTTATTTGATATGAATATCTATTGATGTGGATTCAAAAAATGATGTCAACAGGATTGCCATTCTTAACTTATATATCTTTCTAGTCTTTGAAAGCACTATCAAAGTAGATATTCTTCTTTGCTCTGGAAGACTACCACATGAGTAGATACTTTTCTAGAACCCTCACAATATCTTCTTGACTCAAGACTCTAATGTAGTGGGCACACAGTAATCCCATCATTTCAAATTTTTTACAACTACAAGTTATATTCAGAGATGCCTTCTCAAAATGAACAGTTTATGTCTTCAAAGTGCTTATTTCCTCCAAGTTTCTGATCAAATATTGTATGGGATTGTCATCAGAGACATTTGCCGCTAGTCCACACACTCCATGTAAGAATTCTTCTTCAAAAAATGTATAAAGCTTTTTTTGTGTAGAACATGACAGCTTGCTTCAATATAGGACTAGTTCTAACAACTGGAACAATCGCTGAGTAGCTACACTTGAAATCTTTGTTAGACTCATTTCATCACCATGTCTCGATAACCTTCTCCAATCCCAAAAACAATCAATGATAGAACTTGTTGGTTTAGAGATTCCATGACATACATTATTCTTGGACTCACTATATTGCGTTGATAAAATACCTATGCTAAATGCGTATCTATTGAATGTGGTTGACCACTTGCTTCTAACTTTATATTGCTCAGCTGGCCCAACATGATCTTGCAAATTCTCTTCTTCTATCATCCTAGACCAAGCTTCTTCAAACTCTTCTTCTAAGTCACACTTACTCATGCATGTATGAAAGAGACTTTGTATAGTCTTATTACTATTAAAGCAATGCACTTTTGAAGGCGCTTTCTTAGATATATGCCATTAGCACAACCTATGGTGAGTGTGAGGTAATGCAACTTCAATAACTCTCACCATTGCTTGATCTTGATCAGTGAATATTATTATAGGATGCCTCTCATTCATTATCCATAGAAATGTTTTGAAAAGCCATGTGAATGGTTTAATTATTTCTTCAGATAGAAATGCTACTCTAAATAAAATATTCTGCCAATGATGATTAACTCCATCAAAAGATGCATAAATTAGGTTATATTTATTGAGTCAATATCTTGTATCAAGTATTATGACATCCCCAAAATAGTCGTAGTTAATCCTTGACATGCCATCGCTCCAAAAAAAATTCACCAAACTATTCGACTCATTAATTTGGGCATCCCATTCAAACATTCCATCTTCTAATTGCCTTTCCTTGAATAATTCCATTAATGCATTAGTATCACCATTCGTAATCCTGGCTCTTCTTTCTTTTTTAATATAATCCAACATTCTCCACTCTGCAAACTTCTTCTGTAGCCTCCATCATTGATTTTAGTATAGCTGACTTTTCTTCGCTGATGCCTCTATAAGATCTTAGAAGATGTTGGTCACTCAATTTTGCTAAATAATGATTATGACTTTCTATAATTTTTTAACCTTCCAATTCCCATCTAAATCAAAAAACTTGATCATGGTCGGACAACTAGTCTTAGTATCTTTATGAAATTTCACTAAAAGATATTTTTTTAAACTACTTTTGCACATAAGAAATCTTTTGATTTCAAATCCTTTGAGTTTGGCCAACAACTAGAATGATCCTTTCAACTCGAATCTAGTTTGAAGTGTATAATCACGAGAGTTCATATGCCTCATTTTCATTGGGTATAGTAGTGCCAAGGAGTTTGCCTACAATTGGTTCGTGGGACATAACAGCTTTATCATTGCACTGACGCTTAGCTTCATTCACCTACACACGCAAAATGGGGTGCATTATAATGCTATTTAGACCTATATTTGGAAGTCCCACAGTTTTGTAAAATAAAAAAATGGTGTACACTCAGGAGTGTACGCAGTGTAGACATGAAAAATATACATAAAATTACCCAAATCATCTTGGAAATAACACAAAACATCATAGAATGACATATAGATCCATAATTGGAAGTCCTAGACTGATTTAAATTAAGAAGAAAGAGTGTACACTCTAGAGTGTACAGAGTGTACAAAAAAATATACATAAAATAACCCAAATCATCCTAAAAAATAACTCCAAACACTTGATAATATCATTTACATATATTTTTGGAAGTCATTGGTACAATAAGAAAAAGAGTGTACACTTTAGAGTGTGAGTGTATCCATAAAACACATAGAAAACAATCGAAATCATCTTGAAAATAACTCCAAACACTTGATAATACCATTTACATGTATTGTTGGAAGTCCCACACTACTGTACAATAAGAAACAATGGTGTACACATGAAAAGTACATAGAAAATAGCCCAAATCATCTTGAAAATAGCTCAATACACTTGATAATACCATTTTATGTTTTTTTGGAAGTCCCACACTGATTTAAAATAAGAAAAAAAAAAATGAGTACACTCTAGGTGTACACTCATGAAAACACATAGAAAACACTCCAAATCATCTTGAAAATAACTCAAACACGATAATACTATTTACATGTATTTTGGAAGTCTCACACTAATTCAAAAAAAGGGTGTACACTCCTGAGTGTAAAGAGTGTACACATAGAAAATAGTTCAAAGCATGGAAATAACTCCAAGCACTTGATAATACTATTTACATGTATTTTTGGACATCCCACACTACTGTACAATAAGAAAAAATGGTGTATGCTCTGGAGTATATAGAGTGTACACATGGAAAACACATAGAAAATAACCCAAATCATCTTGAAAATAACTCCAAACACCTGATAATACCATTGTGGTGTTTATTTATGGAATGTGGGACACCACACAGATCTTAGGGGGTATTTATTGAAGTGACGGGTATCACATTAATGAATGATGCACTATCTCGAAAGATAGAAATAACCACCCTATAGTAGAGCTAATCACCTAATAAGGCTCCTAAGGCACGATGGGTCTTCAAATGTACCAGAGATTTTTCTCCTAATTTATATAGAAAAGTAAAGCAAGATTTATTTTAAGCCAGGTTCATTAAGTTCCATATGGAGGCAAGCCCCCATAGTTAATTACATCATAGGGAATGGAATTTCCTAAGAATACTCTCAATTAAAGTCTCCAAAGATTTCAAGGCTATACTATCAAAGGATTATTTTGAAAAAAATCAAGTAGAAAATTCAAGGAGAAGACTTATTATCAAAGCCAAAGAGAATGAGTAGAAAATGCTCATGATTCTAGGAAGCCTAGTGAGCATTCCAATCTATTCTATGGTTGGGCTTTATATGTTTGAAATTGAAGAGATTGATTTTATAAAAGTTGATATTTTTATTAGAAAGCTAGGACTTATAATCCAACAACACAAGGTCATGGAAATACCTAAGAGGTGAGGATTTATGCTAGTAGCCCAAATGAAATAGCTACCTCAGATCTTAAATCTAAGGAGCTTTAGTAAGAGCTAAAGCACAGCCTAATCTATGTGAAGATGGGTATATGGTTTACCTCAATAAGAGATGATAAATCACTCGACTGTTGGGCTTACAACCTAGAGTTGTTGCCACCTAACTCCTCCTATGCTTTAAATCCATGTAGTCCCATCATATGAATTGCAAGATGGCTAGGATAGTTATTATTTAGAAAGAGACTAAGGCCTTTAAACTCACTCCTTATGAGACTAGAGCATGAGTGGTATGAGTAATGACTTAATCTAATGCAAAATCTTTTCAAATTTTATATTAATTTTGACTCTTCATTTGGATAAAGGTTTTAAGACATTGATGCCTATATGCATGATGAAAATGGATTATGGGCTAAATCAGAAAGAAAGAGGTGTTTTCCATCATAGAGGAGGCCCTCCAAACCTTCCCATCGCAAGGATGAAAACCTATTAGAAGAGTGAAATAATATGATATGCATATCATGAAACATTCAACCATATAATGGGTTACTAAATCTTTAATTATCTTATTTAACACCTAGGATTTATTGTGAGGCTATAAATTATTTAAAGCTTTAGTTATGAGTTGTAGTTGGGTAGATAATTTTTTTCCTAAGAGCCTAATCATTCAGCCACACAACAAACACCAATCATGTAAGAAACTAAAAATAAGGGGATACCATTTAATGCATAAGCTAAACATAACATCAAATAATTTTATAACAAGCACAAAAGAATAAGAGGCCGGTGAGGTTGGGTATTGTCATACAACCCCAAAATAAAAATGGGTAGCCAAGCTCTACCCTTATACAACCCGATACATAAAAGAATAATTATAATTTATAAATGAATGAATCTTCTAGGGGTCTTCATATCTTCATTTCTCCTTCATTTCTTCATGTCTCTTCCTTCTCCTTTTGTTTTTATTTGCTCCACTTCAAAGGCATCACAGGGCCTCCCAAGACAAAGCCTTCTAGCCACTGCTCATCCTAATCCCTCATAGCACTAATCCTAATTATTAATGCAAAATTACATTAAAAATAGAAAAAGTAAATCTAACTACACCTGCAAAATAGAGGTTAGCTAAACATACATACAACCTAAGTAGATTATACTTAGGAGCTTAAGCAACCCACAAAGAGAGCATTTATATTGATTTTTAAGCGGCCCCTTAAGCATAATCTCTTATAGAAAATATAATTAGGCTAATCACGACCTACCATCTAGTCTATGAACATACACCCTAACATCTAGTCTACAAAAATACATCACACCATGCACCATCCTAACATAAAGCTAGAAGTGGTGACTTGTGTGTGCATTAAGGCTTGTGTGGTATGTCTTACTAAGGTTATGTATATGTATAAGTGTGAAGAAATTCAATTTAACGTAATGGATGATTTCACTTCAAGTTATTTTATTGATTTGAAATTTTAATTTGTTTTTGTTTTGTTCCATATGATTACACTTATAACACTAAGTGTTATAAAGAGAGAAAAGAGAATTGCTTTATCCCTACCCTAAGCCACTTTCTAAAGCATGCTAATTTGATTTAGTTTTCTTTAGTGAATGGTTTATTAAATGATTTAATTAACTCTAAATTTAGGTTCATCTTAAATGATTCTATTCAATATGAAAGGCTTCTTAAGATTAACTTAATTGAATTACTATCATATGACATATATTAAGTTATTCCTTTCCATCACATGTAGCATGCATATGACTTAATTTTAAGTATAACTATACATGCAACATATTTCTCTCAGCATACTTTAAATGAAAGATGCATATGTGTATTTTATAGAAAATGAGAATTTCACTCATTAGCTAAATGCACATACAAGTGTATAAAAGTTTTAAGCGGATACCTCGCCATTATTAAACCAGGGGAGTAAGGTAAAGACCTCCTTGGGATGACTTAAAGTCTCGCATCTCCAGAATTCCCATACTAGATATGCCCACTATTCTTAAATACCCATGAATGTACAAATGTCTACAAGAATGGAAAAATTATGCAAAAGTTATATTTCTTTCAATTGAACAGAGATTTTCATTCATTAGCTAAATGTACTTACAAGTGTATAAAAGTTTTAAGTAGATACTTCGCCATTATTAAACTAGGGGAGTGAGGTAAAGACCTCCTTGGGGCTACTTAAAGCCTCACTTCCCAAAATGTCCAGACTAGATATATCCACTATTCTTAAATATACATGAATGTACAAATGACTACAAGAATGGAAAATCATGCAAAAGTTGTATTTCTTTCAATTGAATTATTTATATTGTGAGCTAAAGTTCTATCTAAATTCTAACATAGAGATACATAGGAATGAACTCAAACAAATGTTGTGTCCTTTTAAAGTGGATTATACACTTGATAACATCCAAACTTTATGTAAATCCATGTAGACTAAAGAAAGAGAACTCCATATCACATGTTCTAAGCCATAGACACACGCAAGCTTATAAATATTTATAACTATTATCAATCCAAATATTGTAGTTGATTTGTAAATTTTTGAAAATAGATTTTGATTTAATAGTGATAATACACATATATTAAGTTAATCAACACATGCACGCTTAACATAAAGGAAAATTCATTTGATTTAATTAATTTTAAAAGGCATGGATGAATGATTCAAGTGGCATACAACATCTAATATGATTGAATAGGACTTACTAAATATAAACACAAAATTTTATTCAACTAAGTTAATTCCTAAGGATAATCATCTCAAATAAAAGCATTTAAAGAAAACCAAGGCTTCTTAATTAATTTTGACCTAAGATTTTGATTAAGTTTAAAGAGGAGAAGGATTATTTGTTGTTATGATCCCATTCCCACATTGGTAATTTGATTTGGTTTAAGAAAATATAAGTGAGTTTTATGAATTAATTAAATTAGATCCTTAATTAAATCAATTAATTATCCTTACATATGCTTATTTAATTTGATTAACCACTTAATTATAAGCCACAAATGACATGAACATGTGAGAAAATAAAATTATAATGCTCCTACAAGGACCTAAAGCAAATGACTCATAATTAAGGGTTAATTAAATTAAAGAACCTAATTAAGTACTTTTATGATTTTCTAATACTTATGGGCTAATCATGATTTCCTTAAAGGGTCTTTATGCTATGAAACACATAAAGAGGAACCCTTAATTTCATTGTTAATTATTCGATTTGATTATAATTTCAATTTATTAGTTAAGCTACTTAGTTAGTTCATTAACCCTTAATTAATCTCCATATTAATTAACTTTCTTTCTGGGGAAGAAGCTAGGAAACCCCACTCCCCTTGTCTACTCACTATTAGATAGTGATGAGTTAGTCTAATCAATTGATTTTTTTATTATTTAGGGTGTTAATTAGCCATTAAGTGGATTAAGAGAGTAATTAGACTTAAATGATCAATTCTCCTAATTAACTAAGCAATAAATACCAAGAAATTTATGAAAGGTAGAGGTCATTCCATTAAACAAACAGATAAAATTTAGGATTAATTACTAAAGTAATTAGGACTTAATTAAGCTACTTACATTTTTATTTAAATCTTAATTAAGCCTTAATGATTATTCAAAATTATTTGGAATCAATTTTAATTGAATATCCTCTAAGATACTTTAAAATAAATATTCACTTGCATTTTTATGATTTCTTTATGATTTGTTATGGTTTTTCATAGTTTTAGCTGATTTAAATGATATTTCATGATTTTTATAAAGTCCATTAATTTATTTATGCTAAAATAGACTATTTGAGTTTCAAAATGCAATATCTCCCAATCCAAAAATTCTTTTGACTTTAAAATTTTTATGATAGGTGTATTTTAGTTTCAATACAATCTTGAAAATTTCAACGCAATCTGATTTATATTTTTAGAGTAATTGATGAAATTCAATTTTCACTAAAACCAAAATTTTGGGGATTTTGGATTTACTGGATTCCTCTTTCTCCAACGAGCCTTATTTGTAATTTTTAGTTGAGTATTTTATTTTTTATAAATTTTTTAAGTTCCATGTTATTTAAATAATTTTTAAAATCAGAAAAGGCTGAATTTTCTACTTATCCTAGTCATCACGCTTAACGCTAAATGCGCGTGCCATGCAAAGACATGCCATGCATTATGCGCGAATTAGCCACGAGCCATGTCACTATAGAGATTGGAGCCGATGGGTGAAGAAGACGAGCGAGAAATTGTTTGTTCGACCAGTCCAGATTGAATGTTCGGACGATCCAGATCAAATGTGTGATTTGAAGGCTCAAATAGGGCAGATCTGGCATGAAATCCCAGCCATCCGTCCCTGATAAAGGGAGATCAGATGGCTGCTGCCTTTCTTCCCCAAACTGATGGGTACGAATAGAAAAATAATGCAATATGAGTGGTAAACTACTTGGTTTGGGCCATTTGGGGCTCGATTCTCTGGCGATCTTCATTAGAAAATACCTCAAAATGAAGTGGGATGATCCAAAATAAAAAAAGCAAGGTATATCTAAAGAAATTTCCTAAAATTGTGAATGCATTGAAGCAAATAAGAGATCCTATGACTAGCTAAAGTATTTAGAAATTACCTCATCGGGGATGATTTTTGGTGGCTATGTTGATCCGAGAAGCTCTAGATGCAAGAAGAAGCTTTGAGATGGACCTATGCTCTTTCCATCACTTGGAATGTCGTATCCACCAATAATCGTCGCTTCCTCACCGGAATCTACTTGATTTTGGTGGCTTTCAGTCCAAATGAAGTGGGGAATGAATGCTAGTTGCTTGGAGAGCTCTTGGAGACCAAAATGAGGGCAGGAGAATAAGTTTGGAAGCCTTTATTCCCTTGTGCACAAACATGGAGAAAATCATCTTTCATGGTAGTTTTTGGCTCCTTGTGGGTGTCCTGTGGCTTAGGGTGGTTGGGAATGGTAGGGAATCATCCTAGGTGGCTTAGTTTGGTTGGCAAAGGCTTTAGAGGTGGATGTCATGACAGATTAGTGGGTGTCATAGCAAGGGAAAGTGGTGCTCCTTGATGCCAAGTGTTCCAATGAGGGAGGTGAGGTGAGTTCACCTCCCCATGAATCATGGCTGACCACCTTTTGGGTCAGGTAATCAGTATCCTAGGTGTCTAAGTGGACCAATGGATGGGTGCCAAGTGGCCAAGGAAGGAAAATGACCATGTGGGTAAGTATCTTTTCTCATGTGGTGCCCTTGATCTAAAGGAAAAGTGGTCATTTGGCATTGGATTATATTTGGATAGATTTGGGATGAGTCAAAAGTGGGTTGGATCAAATTTCATGTCATTTGGAGTTCATTTGGTTCAACTTGGCTCAATTTCACCCATTTGGGTCAAATGAGTCATAGGTTGACCAATTGGTCAAATTGTCCAAGAGTTAAGTTCATATGATCATTTGGAGTGTATTGGTGTGATTGTTTTGGTTCAATTTGATTTAGATTTGGTTTTTTGAGTTCATATGGATTAAAATGGTTGACTTAGTTAAAGGTTAGGTTGACATGGCTTGACCCAATTTATATTAATTGATCATCCTAGGATGATGAACAATCATGTCATGAAGTTTATGTTGGCTTAATTCACTTTGATTTGGAATTGAGTTGGATTTTGGTTCATGTATGTCAAATTGGTCACTTTGGGTCAAGTGAACTAATTGGGTTTAGTTGAGTCAATTTTTAGTTGAGTTTGATTTAGTTGAGTTTATATATGGATTTGAGATTGATATACAAATCCAATTGCAATTGGTTTGGGTTTAAATGAGTTTTGGTTTATTTGAAAATCTCAAGTCAAATGGGCCAGGTTGGGTTTGACTTGAGTTAATTTTGATTTGGCTTGATGATTATTGATTTCATTTACATTTGCATAGGTAATTGAAGGAATGATTAATTCAAGAGAAAATCCATTTTTTTGGCTTTATTTGGATGTCATTTGGTTGAGTCCAAGGAATTGGCTCAAAGGGTTCAAATTTGGGTTTTGATTTGACTTGGATTTATTCTTGGCTATTTGATTGTAGGTTTGATTTATATTTGTGAATATGATTGAAGGTATGATTGGTTCATGAAGAAATCAATCATTTTTGGATTGAATTGGATGGAAATTTGTCTAAGTCCATGGAATCCAATCATAAGGCTTAGGAAAGATTTTGACTAAGGATTTCAATCATTTGATTTGGAATTTGGATTTGGTTTTGGTATTGAATTTGAGGTTTGGTTGGAGAAGGTAAATATAGGTTGGGTTTAGGACACAAGATATATGGATTTTCCTAAGTCCTAAGGCTTAGCCTAATCCTATGGTTACCTTCTAAGTCTCTAAGTTTAGGTTAAATATTCACCTAATCACTAGAAGTGTCTTATGATTAAGAAAGTCTTAGTGTCTAGAAGACTCCTAAGTCTAAGAAGAGGAGGTTGAGAACTTACTCAAAAAGTGAGGTCAACAAAGGACCCCAACAATGTGGTAACTAACAAGGCACACCGCACGTATTGGTGTTGACCGAGGTGATCAACAATGTCCAAAAGATTGCAAGCACTAACAAAAATGATTTATACCTAAAATCAAGAAGGTAGATAGAATCACAATCTTAGTGCAATGCAACTCAACTTATGCCAAGGGCATAAGAGAGGGAAAAGGATTCGGTTAGAGTCTCATGTCAAGGACATGAAAGAAGATCCACAAGGGGATCGCACATTGATTAGACATGCCATGTGAGGGGTTTATGCCGAGGGCATAAAAGTAGGAGTTTGCTGGAGATTGAGTATATGAACCTCCCACTAAGGAAGTAGGTTCAAGCTATCTACCGGGGGATAAGAGTTTGAATTGATTTTGAATATGATTTATGGGAAGGAGATCCTCTGAGGATAATAATCTATAATTCACTATGGATGAAGATCAAATTATTTTTAATTTGTTTTATTTTAATTGATGGAGAGGCATATCCGCTAGGGATATGGACTCAAATCCGCTAAGGATTGGGTATGTCAACCTTTCACTAGGGAAGTAGGTTTGGGTTATACGCTGGGATGAGAAATTGATTTCAAATACAATTTATTTGGGGGTGTATCCATTGGGGATAAAAGTTTGATTGGATTTTCTTATGGCTCCATTGAGGAGGATGATTTAATTTGTTAGGGCTCCATCAGGGAGAATGGTTCTGGATTGAGGGCATATCCATTGGGGATGTACACTGAGTTAGACTTGTTTGATTTAGATTTACGCTCCACCAGGGAGGCTAATTTAATTTTCACCTTGCTGGGGAGAAGTTTGGTTTGTCTGATATATTTGATTTAGCTCCAATGAGGAGGCTAGTTTTAAATTTGGTTTATTAGGGACCCTGTTGGTGTGCGATGGAATACATTAAGGAAGAGGCTTTCCTTATATTTACAAGTCCAAAGGGGTAATCCACCTGCCATAGGGTAGGGCAATCCGACCTAAGGGTTGCCTTGTGGTGTGCAACGAATGTGCTTGAAAGAAAGCATAGCAGACTTACATCTTTCAAAGTAAGGAATAGACATTTGGGTGATTTGTTGGATGTGCAACAAATTAAACCTGACCTAAGGTGACTACTGAGAGAGTGCCACTAGGGATCTTACCTCAACTCAAGAGCAATCAAAATTAATTTCATTTTAATTTGATTTTGTTTGATATAATTTGATTTGATGTGTTATGTTGGGGACCCTGTCAGTGCACGATGGATTCACTAAGAATGGGCTATGTCGGCCTTGACCTATCTCAGATTTACAAGTCCAAAGGGGTAGTCTACCATCCACAAGATAGGATTATCCAACCTAAGGGTTGTCTTTCGGTGTGCAATGACTGTGCTAAGGATAATGCATAGCAGACTTACACCTTCGAAAGTAGGGATCAACCATTGGGGTGACCTATTGATGGTGCAACAAATCAAACCTGACCTAAGGCAACTACTTAGTGAATGTCGCTAGGGAGTTATGTCAGCTCAAGAGTAGTCAGGATTTATTTCATTTTAATTTGATGGACCCTATTAGTGTGTGATGGATCGGACTGAGAAAGGGCTATGTTGGCCTTAGCCTATCTCAGATTTACCATTCTAAAGGGGTAGTCTACAAGCCACAAGGTAGGACTATCTGACCTAAGGGGTGTCTTTTGGTGCAAGAAGATGCATAAAGCATAGACATCTTCCAAAGTGAAGAACAACTATTAGGGTGACCCATTATTGTACAACAGATCAAACCCACCTGTTTGCGGTGTGTTATACAAGAAAGAATGCATAGAAGACTTACATCTTCCAAAGCAAAGAATGACCACGGGTGACTGTAGTGCAACATGTCAAGACCGGGGTGACTCGAGAGTGTCGCGGACTTATCTCAACTCAAAAGTAGTCAAATGATTCCTGTATGGAGTTTTGTTCATAATGCCCTAAAGATAGGATGCACAGGGGTGGGGGGGCATTAATTCCTAATCCATAAGAAAATATATAATTTATTTATTTATTTTCGTGGACCTTATTATTGTGCGAGGGACCACACTGAAAGGGGCTATGTTGGCCTTGACTTATCTCAGATTTACTAGACCAAGGGAGAATCTGTGCATCTGTAAAACTGGATCTCCAACCACAGGAGTAATTACTAAGAAAGGAGGACTGTCTAATCTAAAATTAACTAGGGTAGTGTCTAAATGGGATCACAAAGGATGTCATCTAAATAGAGTGCCAATAATAGAGATGCCACTAGGGGCATTATCCTATTCCTTGTAAATAAGAAAGCATGTAGGTATACGGTGGCCAACTCAAGGAGAAAGCATAACAGTCTTACATCTACAAAGAGTGGTGTATCCATGGGCAATCCGTATAACACCAACCAACCTAAGGTGTGTGTGCGATGATCGCCTAGAAAGAAGGCTTTTACATCTCCTAAGAAAACCATCATCGAGATAGTCTATCATCGCTCTAGTCTATATCCCCGGTGTAACGGTTGTACTTAAGAAGAAAGCATAGTAAACTTACATCTTCCAAAGTAGGGATCAACCATTGGGGACCCATTGATGGCATAACAGATCAAACCTGACCTAAGGGTGACTATTTAGTAGGGAGTCACAAAGAAAGTCTGGACCTAAACTTGAAGTAGTCAAGAGGAAAGGAGCGTGGACTTAATCCTCTAATCCCACCAAGTTAGTTCAAAATGAAACCAACATGATGGTAACATGGCGGCTACCATGCAACTAACAATGATGTGCCAACAAGAAATAAAGCATAGAGATCTCTTCCTGGAGGGACCATAGGTGACACCTAGCAAGGTAACACATCTTAACGAGCAGTATTGAGTGCCACAGGGCATTATCCCAACTCAGTAGCCCAAAAAAAAAATATGTTTTGTTGATATTGTTTGTGTTATGTTGGAAGGATATGATGTCGCTTCTCTTACATCTACCATAAACACATCAAGAATGGATGAAATGGTGCCATAGGGCAATGTGAATCCACCAAGAATGGATCTCGCTGGGTTGCTTACACCTAACTTGTATTAGTCAAAATAGGATGACTCTTGGTTTCTCTTACACCTATCCTAATAGCGGGAGATAATATTGAGTTTTGAATGTAAGTTTGAAGGAATGTTTAGATTGATGAAGAATTTTAAAGTGTGATTATAGATCGATATTATTATTTTATTATTATTTTGGACTCAACCAATGTAGACTTGAAAACATAACTTTACTAAGGAATTGCTTTTTTTTTATTTTTTATTTTTTATTTTTGTAATTTATTTAGATTTGTGCAAATGGAATAAGAACAACTAAGACTAGTGTTCTTTCTCCAAAATTCTTGGGACCTAGTCAAAGTAATTGATCATCTATAGTAAAAGAAATTAACCAAGGCTTATCAAGTATCATGCTCTGATTTGTATTTGAATGAAAGAAATTTCTCATTCTAATTACTTGAATTATTCTCCAAATTTGAAATTTGATTTCAAGTGTAATAGCTTCTGAGGTAGTGTTTGTTGATTAGAAATACAAGACACTCTCCTATCATAGTGGTTTAAACTACTTTCCATCCTTCAAAGCAAAATCTTGATTTGAGAGTTTTGAGATAGACTAACTTTGAGAGAGTTTAAACCATATATATTCAACGTTAATTGAGGCCACTCTTTTTTTGTTTATTTTTTTTTTTTTATTTGTAAGACCTACAAGCTTTCAATTTTAATTTTTGGAAGTTGCATCTCTAATATCACTTTAATCTCTATTTTTATTTTTGTTATCCCATGATGCTTTTACTACAAGCTAGAACTTCCCTAAAGTCATCCTAACTATATACTTTAGGGGATTCATAGTGTCATAACTAATTGAAGATAACTACTCAGATCGTAAAGATTACCTTTCTCTTCTTCGTGTTTGAGCACGAGATTGTCAATGTAGCATTCGATTTGGTGATGAATGAGTTTATTGAAGATTCAAGTCATGTTCTGCTAGTAGGTAGCACCAATACTTTTAAGGCTGAAAGGCATGACCTTATAATAATAAATTTTGATCAGGGAAAGGAAGAATTTTTCTCATCTTCAGGAGCCATCTTTATTTGGTTGTATCCAGATGAACCATCAGTGAAGGAGAAGACTACATGAGATGAGGCAATGCCCACTATCAGTTATGATATTGGTAGTGGAAATTTGTCTTTCAGACATGCCTTATTTAAGTCCCTAAAATTGACGCATATATGAATTTAGCCATTTTTCTTCTTAATTAGGATGATACTGGCTAGCCAGGTAGGGTATTTTTCTTCCCTGATGAAGCTAATATCGATCAATTTCTTGACTTTAGAAATGACCTACTGTTCAATGTGTAATCACATGCGTCTAGGAGCTTACTTTATAGGGTTAGCACTATGCTCTACTGCTAGTTCGTGGAATGCTACCTTAGGAGATAAACCGAGAAACTCTTCATAACTCTATATGAAGCAGTCCTTAAACTCAATCAATAGCCTAACTAAGTCATTGGTTTCAATTTTATTCAATAAGGAACTGATGTATGTCGGATGTGGATTATCATCAATTCTTGAGTTGATTTCTTTGAGCTCATCGATGATTGATATATTTTCTTCTTCAAACTCTGGTGGTGCATCTTTGACTTCAAAATCACTTGGATCATTTGAAGTTCCTAAGCACACCTCATCATATAAGTTAGCATGATTTAAAAAGAACCTATCAGATTCCAAATGATTGGTGATGATTAAGATGTAATCATCACCATCGACTGGACCCACTGTACTAAATTCTAGTCCTAGTCTTGATTGAGAATGTCTACATTTGTTGTCCCATAACCCCTTGAAGTAATCTAATTCGTGTTTAAACCAAGCATGTGGAATCAATCCTTTCTTTGCTAAATTTATGACACCAAATGAGTACCAATCAAAGGTAATTCTATTAAATCTTTATATGAATCATCCTCAAGTTCTACATCAACATCTTGACTTGAGGATGATGCTCCCAGAAAGAACCTCTGAGTCTTCACATCTGTGGATGCCTTAGGATCTTCCTTAACTACCAAACCCTCAACTTTCTATGAGGAAAGTGGGGTTAATGCTACACTATATTATATGTATATATACACTCTATATAGTATAGTATAGTGTATTACACTACTATCTACAATACTATACACTCTATAAAGTATAGTAATATACTACACTATGCTATATAGTACATATACACTACTCTATATAGTATGTATACACTCTATATAGTATAGTAATATACTGCACTATACTATATACTATAATATACACTATACACTACATATTATATACTAATATACACTACACTATACTATATTATACACTATAGTAATTTTTATCAAAATCTATTCTCTATTAAGAAAAGAATCCCCACCATGATCTAATACTCCATGACGGCAAAATTAAAGAACGGTTCAAAACCTTCCTGTCTTAATCTTGTGGATACTAGTTTCAAAATTGTTGCAAATGCCTCGATAAGGTATGGATCTTTGAAAGAATTCAAAGAAAAATCGCTTTTTTTAAATGGAATCCTACCGAAAAGTATTCCATTATCAAAATAGATTATTCAAGTTCCAAGATTTTACTTAATCGATTTTCTCCTGTATTAGTCCTCATCAAATACATCATTCAAATAAAAATTTAGTTTTAAATTTGCATCACGGCAACGCAGCCTCTTTGTATTTTGACATCAAATTCATTAAAGGTAATGAAAATTCTCTCCCGACCGAATTTGTGATTGGATCATGAAAGAATGACCACTAAAGGAAGTCCTTCTTTTCATGGAGGTCGCCAGTCAATGATAAAGATCCCATCAATTCCACTTGGCATGATCGATTTAAATACATTTTTTCGGTATTCTTCAACTACAGGTGAATTTTCTAAAGACACATCCTAAAGATGTCGTTGCACAAGAACCTGTTTATTTCTCTAAAGAAATAAAATAGAATATTATTAAAATTAATCCCTCTGATTAAATATATTTTTTATCTATAAAAATTAAAATTAATAATGATAATCATATTGATTAATTTGAATAATTCAGAGGGATTAATTTCAATAATATTAAGTTTTATTTCTTTAGAGAAATAAATAGTTCTTGTGCAACGACATCTTTTAGGGATGGTGTTGCAGCTTTTTAAGAGGGTTCACCCTTTTCAACTGTAGTTGAAGAGGAAGTACCATAAAGATAGGTTTTCAAATTAATCAAATTGAATTAGATCTTTTTTGCCATGACGCGACCTCCGTGGAAGGACTTAAGAGTGGTCATTCTTCCATGTGGGTGATCCACCGATCTTCCCCGCAAGAATTCAGTTAAAAAAATCGAAGAGAATTTTCATTACCTTTAATGAATTTGATGTCAAATCAAAAGAGAGCACATGATGTAAAAAATTTGTTTTGAAACTAAATTTTGACATCTTGTTCAATGATGTATGAGAAACTAATCTGAAGGAAAATATTGATTAAGTAAATCATCTTGGAATTTTGATATGCACTTAATCATAAAGCATTTCTTTTGATAATGGAATACTTTTGGTGAGTAGATTCCATTTACCAAAAATAACTAGTTCTTAGAATTCTTTCACGCTTTAAGATACCTCCATACCTTATCGAGGCATCCGCTTTCACAATTTTAAAACTAATGGGGTCCGAAGATGATGGAAGGTTTTGAACCCTTTCTTTAATTTTATACCATGGTATGAGTATCACCATGGTGGGGATTCTTTTAATCTATCAAAGAGTAAGATCTTTGGCAAGATTTTGATAGAATCGCCTACATAATTGAGAGCTCCTAAGAACTATCAGTGGTTTTATCTAAAATGATATCGAAATTTGTTATCAAATTCAATACTTCTATTAATTGGTATAATAGAAGCATTGGATATATTATGGCCTAAAAATCTTATTTCAGTTTGAAATAATTTGATTTTTGGCTCTGAAATAACTAACCCATTTTCTAAAATTAACCATTTAAATATTTTTAGATGGTTGAAGTGTTCATCAATATTGTTTGAGAACACCAGAACATCATCAATATAGACTAAAATATATTTAAAATAATCTTTAAAAATATCATTCATTTTATGCTAAAATTTAGAAGGTGCATTTTTTAAACCAAAGGGCATTACGTTCCATTCGTAATGTCCGAAGGGCACCGTAAATGCTATTTTATAGCGATCCAATTCTTTTATCTGGATCTATCAATATCCTGATTTTAAATCAAATTTGGAAAATATTTTTGCATTATGCAATCTATTTAATAAATCCCTTTTATTAGGAATTGGATATCTGATCCATTTTAAAACTTTGTTTAACTTGTAATTAATTACAAGTCACGGTCTCCCTCTTTCCTTTTCTGCCAAATTCATAACATAGAATGCAGTACAGCTCCAAGAGGAGTAGGATTGCCAAATTATTCCTTTCTTTAATAAATCACCAATCTCTTCTTTGCATAAAGCAAGGTAGTGCTCGTTCATCTAACAAGGACGAGCCTTAGTGGGAATGTCTCATTCATTGAAATTATCAATGCACGGGAGATCCACTACATGAGTCTTTCTTTCCTAGAAAGCAATTGGGTTGTCACCACAAACTTCCTTTTGGAATTTTTGGTGGCAATTTTGAATTTTTTCTTTGAATTTTTGGGAAGAAATTTACTGTTTAAAAGTTAAACTAGCAATTTCATCTTGTAAATAATTTATATGCATAGACTTATTTTTAAGCCTATTCATTTTATTTATGATAATTTCTTTAGGATTGGTGATAAAACGGAATGTGATTTCTTTATCCCAAAGAAAACACTGAATTCCAGTGTCATCAATTCTAGTGATAGACATTATTTTAAGAAGAAAAGGAGTTCCCAAAATAATGTGTTGTGTCAAATTTTTGACTAAAATAAAAGGCATTTGAATTCAAATATCATCTTGACATACGGCCACAGATGATAATTTATACTTAATTTGTAAAGATTCACCGTCGGCTACCTTTAACTGTTGGCTTATGTTTTTAAAATATTTAGAAAGAATTATTCCTTCCTGTATACAATTTAAATCTTCTCCACTATTAACTAGAGCAGTTAAATTTGGTAAAATAAATTCTTTATTTATAATTAATTTAATGAAAATATACCATTTCTGGTATATTGCCTTTTGCATATTTTGTAAGAAACATATTTTTTGATTAGAATCGGCTTCAATATTTTCAAATGAATTGGGTGTCTTCTGATTAATTTCAAGATCCATTAGGCACCATTTATTTGCTCTTCGCCTTTAATTTCTGAACTTCTAATTTTAGTTTCTTTAATTCTCTTTAGCTAAAAGAAGTAATTAGAAGATGATGTATTTGCATTTTCTCTCGATAAGGAGTATATAGGAGGCTTGTAATTGAATTTTTCTATTTTATCTTTCTTCTTATCATTAAGAAGATCGATAATTTTATCCCGAGTTGAATCATCTTCAACTTATGCTAAAAGTTTAATTAATTGGTCTTTTTGCTCGTGGGTGATATATACTGCCATATATTTATTATATTTTATAATAGGCTATCTGATAGGACTTAAATGCTTAGATTTATCGATTTATCAGAATCTGATGAGGATGAAGATGAAATATGATCTTCTTCTTCTTCTGATTCTTTTTCAGAATCAGAGGATGTAAACAGAATTTTCATCAGGATTTATTTTAACTCGTCGTCAATCTAAAGTTCATTTAACTTCTCATTGACAGTGCATCTATTTGTGTAATGACCTATACGGCCACATTTATAATATTTTATTTCTCTTGTCTCTTTGGTTTTAGAACTAGAGGGACGAGAGTGCATGTGTTTGTGCGTGAATTTATCACATTTTTATGACGTGATTTTTCACGTTTAGGAAAAATAGTATTTCATGCTTTTTTCTTGGGTTTAGAAGATAAAGGATGTACCTGAGGTTCACAGTTGAATTGCTCACAGAATTCGCCAAGCTGTTTGTGCTCAAGTAGACGTTCTCTTTTCATTTGATCTCTTAATTTAAGATCGAGCAAGACAAATGTAAATAAGGTTTCCATATTTTGATCTCTTAATTTAAGATCAGAGCAAATTGCTAGACCAGTCTTAATACATGCAGAAATAAGGTTTCCATATGTTAGGGTTTCATATGGGATGGTTCCATCATACAGACGAAGAGAAACCATAACCTTTTCATCAAATAGATTGGGAAGGCCTTGAATTAATTTTTGCTTCCAGTGAAGGCTATTGGCATCATAAAGTGTCATGACGCGTGCTAGAAATATATCCTTATACCATCAAAAATGGGTTAAGGATGGACATCTTAATTTTTAGAGTAAGGAGCGAGTTTTTTCTCCTTCATCTCCAATGGATCCAGTAAAATGATCTATAATTGTTTGAAGAAGATTATTGACCAAATTTTCATTAAGTTTTTGCTGTTCTTTTGGAAGATCCTTAGTACTTAAGTCAATTTCTCTAAGGAGGTCTTCCCTTTGAGGAACAGTGAGAAAATTATCCCACCATCTTTTCAGAGTTCCAGAGAATCCTGAAATGATGGCTCGAGCGGCAATATGAGATTTTGCTTGATGTCTTGATTGAACAGCAGTAGCAAACATAAGCATTTGATGAAGGGTATGAATGATTTGATGTTCAAAAAGTCCATCAATATTCCATTCATATAAAGAATCTCCATCATAGGAATTTTCTATGAAATGAGTATCTTCCTCAAATAATAAATCAGGAGGAGTGGGTTTTTTATAATAATATTTTTCTAAATTTTTCTTTGGATAAGAAAGTTTTTGGATATCAAAAGGAGAATGAGGATCTTGTAATTCTTGAAAAAGGCTTTGAACTTTTTTAATATTACTTGATTGATCAATATCAGTTTCAGTTGAGGATTCATTTGAATCTTCATCTGATTGACTGATATCTTCAAGAGCTCCTACATACTTTTCACTTAAATTTAGAATCAAATTCTGAATGTCTTCAGAAGAGGGTCCTAACTTAAGAGCCAATTTAGGAGGTGGTTGGATAAAAGGTTTCACAAATGGGATTAATAGCCCTCATTTTGAGGGCAGCTTCCATCCAGTCATTGAAGAACTCTTCGATTGGATCTGAAAGAATATTTAATTTTGCTCTAAAATAGTGGTGAGTCTTTATAAATTTAGTATTTTCTTTGGGATAAAGAAAGTCTGGTATCAGACCATGGTGGGGGATTCTTTCTTAATCTGTCAAAGAGTGGGGCTGCATCTTTGGCAAGAATTTGATAGAAATCAGCTACATAATTGAGAGCTCCTAAGAACCGCACTAAATTCCAGTATCATCAATTCTAGTAATAGGCATTATTTTAAGAAGAAAAAGAGTTCCTAAAATAATGTGTTGTGTCAAATTTTTGACTAAAATAAAAGGCATTTGAATACAAACATCATCTTGAAAAAGGTTTTGAACTTTTTCAATATTACTTGATTGATCAGTATCAGTTTCGGTTGGGGATTCATTTGAATCTTCATCCGATTAACTGATATCTTCAAGAGCTCCTACATACTTTTCACTTAAGTTTAGAATCAAATTCTGAATGTCTTCAGAAGAGGGTCCTAACTTAAGAGCCAGTTTAGGAGGTGGTTGAATAAAAGGTTTCACAAATGGGTTTATACTAGTATAAGCTTTCTCTGAAGCTTTGCTAGTTTCGGGGCTAGAAACCTTTTGTTTAAGCATCTGATCGATTTTAGATTCTAGACTAAAAAGATGATCAGTGATTATTTGAACTATACTATTACTATAATTAAGTTTTTTAACCAGGATATATAACAAAGATGATCATTGATTCACATAATTGGTCATCGTGCTTGGTTGAAAAGCCAATGGCACAAAGCTACCATGTGCAGGATTATGACTGAACGCCTCTAAGTCAGAATCCACGCTAAAAATGCAGCGCTGAGATCGTGCCACGATAGTAATTCAACCTAGTACAAGAGGAACCATTGATTCACACAATTAGTGCTATGTGCAAGCTATGATGAAGGCCTTCTTCCTTCTCAATGACAAACGAAGGTATTCATGGATGTTCATAATGAACAAAGATTCATCAGACGACCATTCATTTGTTCTTGCCCAGCTTTCATTTGCTGAACTTCTACTTTTAATTTCTTTAATTCAATCTTTAGTTCAGATAAAGAAGCTGAATTAGAAGATGAAGAACTTGCCTCAGATTTTTTCTTAAATACTTCTGATAAGGAGTATATAGGAGGCTTGTAATTAAATTTTTCTAGTTTATCTTTCTTCTAATCATTAAGAAGATCGATAATTTTATCACGAGTTGAATCATCTTTAACTTGTGCTAAAAATTTAATTAATTCACCTTTTAGCTCGTGGGTGAGCGTATACAGACCTATCATATTTATTATATTTTATAAAAGTCTATCTGTTGACAGGACTTGCAACAGTTAGACTTATCAGATTTATCAGAATCTGAAGAGGATGAAGATGAAATATGATCTTTTTCTTCTTCTGACTCTTTTTCAGAATCAGAGGATGTAAGCAGAATTTTCATCAGGGTTTGTTTTAACCCTTCATCAATCTGAAGTTCATTTAACTTCTTCTTGACAGTGCATCTATTTGCGTAATGACCTATATGGCCACATTTATAATATTTTATTTCTCTTATCTCTTTGGTTTTAGAACCAGAGGGATGAGAGTGCCTGTATTTGTGCATGAATTTATCATGTTTTTTATGACGTGCTTTTTCATGCTTAGGAAAAACAATTTTCATGTTTTTCTCTTCTGTTTGGAAGATAAAGGACATACCTGAGGATCACAGTTGAATTGCTCACAGAATTCGCCATGCTGGTTACGCTCAAGTAGATGTTCTCTTTTCATTTGATCTTTTAATTTAAGATCAGAGCAGATTGCTAGACCAGTTTTAATACATGCAGAAATAAGCTTTCCATATGTTAGGGTTTCATATGGGATGGTTCCATCATATAGACGAAGAGAAACCTTAACCTTTTCAGCAAATAGATTGGGAAGGCCTTCAATGAATTTTTTGCTTCCAGTGAAGGCTATTGGCATCATAAAGTGTCATGACACGTGCTTGAAATATATCCTTGTACCATCGAAAATGGGTTAAGGATGGACATCTTAATTTTTGGAGTAAGGAGCGAGTATTTTCTCCTTGATCTCCAATGGATCCAGCAAAATGATCTATAATTGTTTGAAGAAGATTATAGTCTAAATTTTCATTAGATTTTTGTTGCTCTTTTGGAAGATCCTTAGTACTTAAGTCAATTTCATTTGAAACCCTAAACCCTAAACCCTAAACCCTAAACTTTAACCCTAAACCCTAAACTCTAAACCCTAAACCCTAAACCCTTATCAATTTTAGGGAGAGACCATCTATTTAGGTCTTCTTCATTCAAGGGGAACTCTGCCATTTCAAAGTTCTTGATTAAATTATTATTTCTCCTAATCGTTAGATTAGAAGTTATTGAAGAGTAGAAGCCATATTACCAAAAGGGGAAAAGGGGAGAGGAAGATGATGGGAGAGTTGAAACAAATCACCACATAATGATCAAATAAACTAAGTATAAACCTCCATTGAGAATTATCTTCCCAGATGTCAAGAATAGGACTTACCACCCTTTCAAGCCTCACAATGATTTATGGCCATTTTGAAGATGGGAATATAAACCTCTACTAGAGAATTATCAGATCAACAAGAATAGGACTTATCATATCAAGCATCACAATAGGGATGGCCATTTTAAAAGATGGGATAAATCCATGGGAGGAATGAACAAAGTACTAGTTCATTAAAGCATGGTTATTATGAGGTACAATAGAGAGAAGAGAGAAGAGAAAAGAAACGAGCCCCTAATACACAGACAGAACCTCCTTATATAGAGGTGGAGGCATAGAAGACTTTCTTAGAAGGTACAATTATTAAACAAAGAGAAATGTTGCTTAGAAGCTAAGCAGCGGTATAATTATTAAATAAAACTTTTCTGTTAAAGCTACTATTATTAAAAAAAGATACTTTGCTTAGAGGTTAAGGTATTATATAAGATTGCTACTTTTGAAAAGTAGCAATTATTTCATTTGGTGGGACCCACTTTATGAGTTGTAAAGTAGGTTCCTTGCTGGTGAAGATAAGCAGCTATTTTTGGATAGTAGCAATTTTTTCTTCTGGTGGGTCTGCCTTATGAATTTAAGTTTCTCCAGTGGATTCCACGTCGACGCCATCAGAAGACTCGCCACAGTCACAGATATAGATAGGGTGATTAAACACCTTGGAAAGTTGATTTTCGTAGATTTTTTTGAGTCATTCCTTATGTTGAATCTCGGTCTCATGAGGATAACATCTTTTGATGCTTTGTAGTACTTCATCTACTGATAGCTCAAAATCTATAGTTTTTTGAGGGATCGTTAATTCAGAATAAGCTTTAATAATGGCTTTAATTTGCTTGAGCTTATCCTCAATGTTGATTGAATTCCACCATTTTAGTAAAAATTGTCTTTGAAGGGGTCCTTTCCAAGTATAACGTTCTAGCTCCAAATCCATGGGATTTGGCAGTCCATGAAGAAATGAGCAAGATTTTATCCTTGAATCATTTTTTTGGGATTAATAGCCCTCATTTTGGGGACTTCCATCAATCATTGAAGACCTCTTTGATTGGATCTAGAAGAATATTTAATTCTGCTCCAAAATAATTCCACCATCTGAAGAACCATGCTGGAAGTTCTTTGTTGATGATATTCTTGTTCATTATGAACATCCATGAATGCCTTCATTTGTCATTGAGAAGGAAGGAGGCCTTCATCATTGCTTGCACATAGCACCAATAATTTACACCAATTTTATACTGTAAATTAGTGGAGGATAAGAATACATTTTTCTCTGTGAATGGAGTTAGACCCCATTCACTTTGATGAAAGATTTTTTGTATAACGTATTTGCTATACAAAATTGTATGGTTCGTCTGATCACGAACATGATAAATTTCAATACACTTTAATTGTATTAAGAATTTTTCATAATTTTCTCTTGAGAGATTAGATTCAAATGGGAAAGGATTGTTTCTCAAATATCTTTAAAATAAGGCCCACTAATTATTTATTGAATAATTAGAGGGATTAATTTCAATAATATTCTATTTTATTTCTTTAGAGAAATAAACAGGTTCTTTTGCAATAACATCTTTTAGGGATGGTGTTGCAGCTTTTTTAGAGGGTTCACCCTTTTCAACCGTAGTTGTAGAGGAAGTACCATAAAGATAGGTTTTCAAATCAATCAGGCCAATTGTTGAATTTACTGAATCTTTTCCATTAGTGCGACCACGGTCGTGACCTCCATGAAAAGAAGGACTTCCTCGGTTAGGAGTGGTCATTCTTCCATGTTGATCCAGATCTTCCTGCATGAATTCTGGTCAAAAAATCGGAAGAATTTTCATTACCTTAAATGAATTGATGTCAAAATCAAAATAGAGTTGCGATTGCCATGATGCAAAATTTGTTTTGAAACTAACATCTTGTTCAATGATGTATTTGGTGAGAGCGATCAAGAAGAAAATCGATTAAGTAAATCATCTTAATCACGAAAGCATTTCTTTTTTGATAATGGAATACTTTTCTGAGTAGGATTCCATTTACGAAAAAACTAATTCTTCTTTAGAATTCTTTATGCTAAGATACCTCCATAGCTCTTATTAAAGGCATATTTCAACTATTTTGAAACTAGTGGGGTAAGATTAAACAGGAAAGGTTTTAAACCCTTTCTTTAATTTTCTTTGCCATGATATCGGACCATGGTGGATTAAATGAAGATTCTTTTAATCTTTCTCTAACATCCTTCCCCTCTCCAGGGATTTACCCCATCATGGCTCTGATACCAGACTTAAACCTGGATATATAACAAAAAAATCTCTAAACTAATGGTGTAAATAAACCTCGAACATATAGCAGATAGACTATTATAATAAATATGGCAAACGTATAAATCACCACGAGCAGGACCAATTAATTAAACTTTTAGCACAAGTTAAAGATGATTCAACCGTGATAAAATTATTGATCTTCTTAATGATAAGAAGAAAGAAAAATTTAATTACAAGCCTCCTATACTCCTTATCAGAAGTATTTAAGAAAAAATCTAAGGCAAGTTCTTCATCTTCTAATTCAGCTTCTTTATCTGAACTAAAGATTGAATTAAAGAAATTAAAAGTAGAAGTTCAGCAAATGAAAGCTAGGCAAGAACAAATGAATGGTCATCTGATGAATCTTGAGATTAATCAGAAGACGCCTAATTCATTTGAAAATATAGAAGCCAATTCTAATCGAGAACCACGTTTCTTATAAAATATTTAAAAGGCAATATACCAGAAATGGTATGTTTCCATTAAATTAATTATAAATAAAGAATTTATTTTACCAAATTTAACTGCTCTAGTTGATAGTGGAGCAGATTTAAATTATATACAAGAAGGAATAATTCTTCTAAATATTTTGAAAAAAACTAACGGTTGAAGGCGTGACGGTGATCTTTTTAAGTATAAATTATCATCTGTGACCGTGTGTCAAGATGATATTTGTATTCAAATGCCTTCTATTTTAGCCAAAAATTTGACACAACGTATTATTTTGGGAACTCATTTTCTTCTTAAAATAATGCCTATCACTAGAATTGATGATACTGGAATTCAGTGTTTTCTTTGGGATAAAGAAATCACATTCCATTTTATCACTAAAGAAATTATCATAAATGAAATGAATAGGCTTAATAATAAGTCTATGCATATAAATTATTTATAAGAAATTGCTAGTTTAACTTTTAACAAATTCCTCCCAAAATTCAAAGAAAAAATTCAAAATTGCCACTAAAATTCCAAAGGAAGTCGTGGTGACAACCCGGGAAAGAAGACTCATGTAGTGGATCTCCCATACATTGATAATTTCAATGAATGACATTCCCATAAAGCTCATCCTTGTCGGATGATGAGCACAACCTTTTTTGTAGACGATTCATTAAAGAAAGGAATAATTCAGCAATCCTACTCCTCTTAGAGCTATACCGCATTCTATGTTATGAATTCGGCAGAAAAGGAAAGAGGAAGACCGTGACTTGTAATTACTTACAAGCCGTTAAATAAAATTTTAAAATGGATCAGATATCTAATTCCTAATAAAAGGGATTTATTAAATAGATTGCATAATGCAAAAATATTTTCCAAATTTGATTTAAAATCAGGATATTGGCAGATCCAGATAAAAGAATCGGATCATATAAAAGCGACATTTATTGCCCTTTGGACATTACGAATGGAACGTAATGCCCTTTGGTTTAAAAATGCACCTTCTGAATTTCAGCATATCATGAATAATATATTTAAAGATTATTTTAAATATATTTTAGTCTATATTCATGATGTTCTTGTGTTTTCAAACACTATTGATGAACACTTTAACCATCTAAAAAAATTTAAATGGTTAATTTTAAAAATTGGATTAGTCATTTTAGAGCCAAAAATCAAATTATTTCAAACTGAAATAAGATTTTTAGGCCATAATATATCCGATGCTTCTATTATACCAATTAATAGAAGTATTGAATTTGCTAACAAATTTACTAATATCATTTTTGATAAAAACCAGCTACAGCGGTTCTTAGGAGCTCTGAATTATGTAGCTGATTTCTATTAAAATCTTGCCAAAGATGCAGTCACACTCTTTGACAGATTAAGAAAGAATCCCCCACATGGCATTCATGGATGTTCATAATGAACAAGAATATCATCAACAAAGAACTTCTAGCATGGTTCTTCAGATGGTGAAATTATTTTGGAGCAGAATTAAATATTCTTCCAGATCCAATCAAAGAGGTCTTCAATGGCGGATGGAAGCTGCCCCCAAAATGAGGGCTATTAATCCCAAAAAATTGATTCAAGGATAAAATCTTGCTCATTTCTTCAAAATCCATGGATTTGGAGTGAACGTTATACTTGGAAAGGACCCTTCCAAAGATAATTTACTAAAATGGTGGAATTCAATCAACATTGAGGATAAGCTCAAGCAACTTCACCGAAGGAACCTACTTTACACAAAAGTGGGTCCCACCAAAGATAATAATTGCTACAAAAGTAGCCATCTTATATCTCAAAGTATATTTTTTTATTTAATAATAGTAGCTTGCTACAAAAGTTTCTATTTAATAATTATATCATTTCTTAGCTTCTAAGCAACGCTTTCTTAATAATTGTACCTTGCTTAAGCAAAGTCCCTGGCCTCCACCAGTAAGTAGGCTCATCTATAAGTGTGCTATGTTTTCCATCTCTTCTTCTTCTATTCTCTTATACTCTTATTTCTTCCTTCTTCGCCTACTATCATCGTGTAAGTTTTTTTTAATCTTTAGTAAATAAGTTTTTTATATATCCTGGTGTAAGTTTGGCATCAAAGCATGGTGATATGTAACAAAAAATCCCTAACATCCTTCCTCCCGTGAATTTACCCCATCATGGCTCGAGCAGACTTAAAGATATATAACAAAGACTTATTTATTAAAACTAAAAAGTACTTACACGATGACAATTAGGCGGAAGGTGAAGAACTAAAGAGTACAAGAGAGAATAAGAGAAGAAGAGAAGGAAAGAAAACCGAAAGAATCAAAGACCCTTAATACACAAACAGAGCCTCCTTATATAGGAGGAGAGAATTTTGCTTCAAGCAAAGGTACAATTATTAAATAAAGAGAAACATTGCTTAAAAGCTAATCCAGATAATTATTAAACAGAACTTTGTTGTTAAGCAAAGCTACTATTTAAATAAAAAGATATTTTCCTTAGTGGCTGCAAGGTACGTAATATTATAAGATGGATACTTTAAAAAAGCAATTATTTCATTTGGTGGACCCACTTTATGTAAAGTAGGTTCCGGCAAGATGGATACTTTGGAAAGTAGTAATTATTTCTTTGGTGGTCCGCTTTATGAATTTAAGTTTCTCCAATGACGCCGCCGTAAGACTCGCCATCCGATATAGATAGGTGATTAAACACCTGGCGAAGTTGATTTTGTAGATTAAGATTCATCTTCTCAAAATTCGGTATTTTTAAAATCGTTAATTTAATAAGATTTAATAATGGCTTTAATTTGCTTGAGCTTATCCTCAATGTTGATTGATTTCTATCATTTTAGTAAAAATTATCTTTGAAGGACCAACTGATTAAAGGGTTCCTTTCCAAGTATAACGTTCCAGCTCCAAATCCATGGGATTTGGTAGTCCGTGAAGAAATGAGCAAGATTTGGACCTTGAATCATGTTCTGGGATTAATAGCCCTTATTTTGGGGGCAGCTTCCATCCAGTCATTGAAGATCTTGACCGGAAGAATATTTAATCGCCCAAAATAGTTCCACCATCTCAAGAACCATCAAAGTTCTTTATTGATAATATCTTTGTTCATTATGAACATCCATGAATGCCTTTGTTTATCAGAAGGAGAAGGCCTTCTTCATCAAAGCTTACATAGCACCAATTTACGCTAATTTTGTATTATAAATTAGTGGAGGATAAGAATATATTTTTCTCTTGGAATGGAGACCTCATTCACTTTGATGAAAGATTTTTGTATAACGCATTTGATATATAAAAAATTGTGGTTCACTGATCATGATTAATCTCAATACTTTAATTGTATTAAGATTTTTCATAATTTTCTATTGAGAGATTAGATTCAAATGGGAAAGGATTGTTTTCCAAATATCTTTCAAATAAGGCCACATTATTTATTGAATAATCAAAGGGGTTAATTTCAATAATATTCTATTTTATTTTAGAGAAATAAATGTTTTTGTGCAATGACATCTTTTAGGGATGGTGTTGCATCTTTTAGAGTTTTCAACCATAGTTGAAGAGGAAGTACCATAAAGATAGGTTTTCAAATCAATCAGGCCAATTGTTGAATTGATCGGATCTTTGTTATTAGAGCGACCATGGCCACGACCTCCGTGAAAAGAAGGACTTCCTCGGTTAAGAGTGGTCATTCTTTGATGCGGGGTGATCCACCCCTGATCGTCCCTGCAAGAATTAATGGGTCAAAAAATCAGGAAGAGAATTTTCATTACCTTTGATGAATTTGATGTTGAAATCAAGACGAGTCGATACATGATGCAAAAATTTGTTTTGAAACTAAATTTTGACATCTTGTTGAATGATGTATTTGACCGAGGAACAATCTAAGGAGAAAATGCTGATTAAGTAAATCATCTTGAAATTTTGTGATGCACTTAATCACAGAAAGCATTTCTTTTTTGATAATGGAATACTTTTGCTGAGTAGGATTTCATTTACCAAAAATAAAGTGAACTAATTCTTCTTTAGAATTCTTTTCACGCTTTAGATACCTCCACGCTCTTATCATGCATCTGTTTCAACAATTTTGAAACTAGTAGGGTCCGCAAGATTAAGACAGGGAATATTTTTAATTTTGTGCCCATGGTATGAGTATCAATGGTGGATTCTTTTAAATCTATCAAAGAGTATCTTTGGCAAGATTTTGATAGAAATTAGCTACATAATTGAGAGCTCTAAATCGTATGGTTTTATCTAAAATGATATCGGAAATTTATTAGAAATTCAATACTTCTATTAATTGGTATAATAAAAGCATTGGATATATTATGGCATAAAAAATATTATTTCGCTTTAAAATAATTTGATTTTTGGCTCTAAAATGATTAATCCATTTTTTAAAATTAACCATTTAAATGTTTTAGATGGTTAAAATGTGTTCATCAATAGTTTGAGAACACAAGAACATCATCAATATAGACTAAAACATATTTAAAATAATCTTTAAATATATTATTCATGATATGTCAAATTTAGAAGGTGCATTTTTTAAACCAATGGGCATTACTCCATAATGCAATGTCCAAAGGGCACCGTAAATGCTATTTTATAGCGATCCGATTCTTTTATCTGGATCTGCCAATATCCTGATTTTAAATCAAATTTGGAAAATATTTTTGCATTATGCAATCTATTTAATAAATTCTTTTTATTAGGAATTGGATATCTGATCCATTTTAAAACTTTGTTTAACGGCTTGTAATTAATTACAAGTCGCGATCTTCCTCTTCACCAATTAATAACATAATGAATGCGCCTCCAAGAGTAGGATTGCCGAATTATTCCTTTAATAAATGATCAATCTCTTCTTTGCATAAAGCAAGGTAGTGCTCATCCGACAAGGATGAGCTTTAGTGGGAATGTCTCATTCATTAAAATTATCAATGTACAAAGATCTACTACATGAGTCTTTCTTTCCCGTAATGCAATTGGTTGTCACCACTGACTACCTTTTGGAATTTTGGTAGCAATTTTGAATTTTTTTTTGAATTTTAGGGAAGAAATTTGTTGTTTCAAAGTTAAAGTAGCAATTTCTTAAATAATTTATATGCACGACTTATTATTAAGCCTATTCATTTCATTTATGATAATTTCTTTAGGATTGGTGATAAAATAGAATGTGATTTCTTTATCCCAAAGAAAACACTGAATTCTAGTATCATCAATTCTAGTAATAGGCATTATTTTAAGAAAAAAAGGAGTTCCCAAAATAATCTATTGTGTCAAATTTTTGACTAAAATAAAAGGCATTTGAATACAAATACCATCTTACACACCAACGATAATAATTTATACTTAATTTGTAAAGACTCACCGTACGCCTTTAACCAAAGTTTTTTTCAAAATATTTAGAAGGAATTATTCCTTCTTGTATACAATTTAAATCTACCCGCTATCAACTAGAGCTTAAATTTGGTTAAAATAAATTTTTTATTTATAATTAATTTAATGTAAACATACCATTTTTGGTACATTACCTAATTGTGAAATGTGGTTCTTGATTAGAATCGGCTTCTATATTTTCAAATGAATTAGGCATCTTTTGATTAATCTCAAGATTCATCAGACGACCATTCATTTGTTCTTGCCCAGCTTTCATTTGCTAAACTTACACTTTTAATTTCTTTAATTCGCCTTTTAGAAAGAAAATTAGAAGATGAAGAACTTGCCTCAATTTTTTTCTTAAATACTCCTGATAAGGAGTATATAGGAGGCTTGTAATTAAATTTTTCTAGTTTATCTTTCTTCTTATCATTAAGAAGATTGATAATTTTATCATGAGTTGAATCATCTTCAACTTGTGCTTAAAGTTTAATTAATTGGTTCGTGGGTGAGCGTATCTAATCACATATTTATTATATTTTTATAATAGTCTATATATTGACAAGATTTGCAAAAGTTGGACTTATCAAATTTTTCAGAATCTGATGAGGATGAAGATGAAATAAGATCTTCTTTTTCTGATTCTTTTTCAGAATCAGAGGATGTAAGCAGAATTTTTATAAGGGTTTATTTTAACCTTCTCACAATCAAGTTCATTTAACTTCTTCTGACAAGGTATCTATTTGTAATGACCATGCGTACATTTATAACATTTTATTTCTCTTATCTCTTTGGTTTTAGAACCAGAGGGAAGAGAGTGCCTTTGTTTGCGCATGAATTTATCATATTTTTTATGACGTGATTTTTTACGTTTAGGAAAAATAGTATTTCGTGCTTTTTTCCTTGTGTTTAGAAGATAAAGGATGTACCGAGGGTCACATTGAATTGCTCATTGAAAGTCGCAGACTCAAGTACCGATCTCTTTTCATTTGATCTTTTAATTTAAGATCGAGCATTGCTAGACCGGTTTAATACATGCAAATAAGTTTTCCATATGTAGGTTTCATAGGGGATGGTTCCATCGTAAAGATGAATATAAACCTTAACCTTTTCAACAAATAGATTAGAAGGCCTTCAATGAATTTTTGCTTCCGGAAGGCTAAGGCATCATAAAGTGTCATGACGATGCTAAAATATATCCTTGTACCATCAAAATGGGTTAAGGATGGACATCTTAATTTTTTGGAGTAAGAGCAAGTTTTTCTCCTTGATCTCTAATGATCCAACAAAATGATCTATAATTATTTTAAGAAAATTATAGACCAAATTTTCATTAAGTTCTTTTGGAAGATCCAAGTGCTTAAGTCAATTTTGCTAAGGAGGTCTTCCCATTGAGGAACAAAGAGAATTATCTCACCATCCTTTCGTGAAGAATAAATGATGGCTTGAGTGACAATATGAGGTTTTGCTTGATGTCTAGATTGAACAGCATTAGCAAACATAAGTATTCGATGAAGGGTATGAATGATTTGATGTTCAGAAAGTCCATCAATATTCCATTCATATAAAGAATCTCCATCAGGAATTTTTATGAATGAGTATCTTTCTCAAATAATAAATGAGGAGTGGGTTTTTATAATAATGCTCCAAATTTTTCTTTGAATAAGAAAATTTTTGGATATCAAGAGGACGATGAGGATCTTGTAATTCTTGAAAAAGGTTTTAAACTTTTTCAATATTACTTGATTGATCAAGACGCTAGGGATTCATTTGAATCTTCATCCATTGACTAATATCTCTTCCATACTTTCACTTAAGTTTAGAATCAAATCGAATGTTTTGAAGAGGATCCTAACTTAAGAGCTATTTAGAGGTGGTTGAAAAGGTATCACAATGGGTTTATACTAGTAAGCTTTCTAAGCTTTACCGGTTTTGGCTAAAACTTTTGTTTAAGCATCGATCAATTTTAGATTCTAGGCTAAAAGATGATCGATTATTTGAAGTATATTATTACTATAATTAAGTTATTTAATTACGAATAAATTCCTTTAGAATTTGTGGATTGGAACTTATTTTTCAAGGTCGCTAATTTAAAGGTTTATCATCCACCATTTTACAACCGATGGAGGATAAGATACTTCAATTATTTTTTCTTGCTGCTTGCCATTTTTGGTAGTTAAAATAACTGATGATTGAGCATAATATCAAGCTACAAAGGAATAGTTGCTTTGGCTTGACTATTTCTTTCTCTCATTTTCTCAAATATAATCATTTATTTTGAGACGTTGGTCTGAAGTAAAACTTCTATACCAAGTATGAAAATTATCATACTTTGGTTGAAAGTATTCCTTAACAACCTCTAGTCTTAAACCATTAAGTAGCTCATTAAGACTAAAGTTCATTTCATATGGAGTGGGAGATTTTCTCTCACGAATGATAGATATGATTTTTATTTAGGCCTCACCAATGGTTGAGTGTGAACCATCCGATCCGGACTGAGGGTTTCGAAGGGATAGATTGATGGTTGAATCTGACTTCAACATCACCATCAGCTGTTTGAATTATCTGATCAACATCTTGATTAATGGAAGGTCTTAGTGTGACTGCAGATGGTATAGTTCATGAGTCAGGAAATACCACCTCATTCCATTTAATCACTCTGTTAGTAGCAATATGGGATGCTAACAGATTTGTTTCGATCAAAATAGTTCATTCAGCTGGTTGAACAGCTTTTCAAACTCTAGGATTTAGAGTATTTAAAACTCGAAAATGAATTCTAAAAATTAGAGCAATAGTTTCAGAACCCGAAAGAAAATCATAACCATAAAGCTAGAAATGTAATTTTAGAGCTTCAAAAAGATTTATATCGAAAGAGATAAACTCAGTTGGGAAAGGTCTTGAAATAATAAAGGCTAGTCTCTACAACACTCATTAGGGATTGAGCCCAGTGAAGGCATCTGCCATCTCTGAAATAAAATAGCATTTAGACCTTTAAGGGTTAAAGGTTTGAATGCTATTTGTATCATCCCTATATGAATATATTTAAAGTCTTGCATATATTTATGCAAATCTTCAAACATTAGTAGATAAATGGTTTTATACATTTGATCTACAATGATGGTTTGTTCTACAGTTTTCACTGAAGATTTTCTCTTAAAATAAAAGGTTCCAAATTGATAAATGATAGTTTTATCAATTTTGGGGAGAGACCATCTATTTAAGTCTTCTTCATTCAAGGAGAACTCTGCCATTTCAGAGTTCTTGATTAAATTATTATTTCTTCTAATCGTTAGATTAGAAGTTACTTCAGAAGAAGTAGAAGCCATATAACCAAAAGGGGAAAAAGGGAGAGAGGAAGATGATCCAGGGAGAGTTTGAAACAAATCACCACATAAGGATAAAACAAACTAAGTATAAACCTCCATTAGAGAATTATCTTCCTGCACCAACAAGAATAGGACTTACAACCCTTTCACGCAAATGTGATTTATAGCCATTTATGATGAAGATGGGAATATAAACCTCTACCAGAGAATTATCCCAGACAGTCAACAAGAATAGGACTTATCACCCTATCAAGCATCACGCAACAGGGATGGGCATTTGCGACGAAGACGGGATAAATCCATGGGAAGAATGGGAGGAATGAAGTGATAAATTCATGCACAAATACAGGCACTCTCATCTCTCTGATTCTAAAACCAAAGAGACAAGAGAAATAAAATATTATAAATGGTGCGTCAACATAATAGATGATGCCAAGAAGAAGTTAAATGAACTTCGACGATGGTTAAAACAAACCCCGATGAAAATTACATCCTCGATAAAAGAATCAAGAAGAAGAAGAGCATATTTCATCTTCATCCATTCTCGATAAATGATAAATCTGCAAGTCCCACAGATAGATTATAAAAAAAATATAATAAATATGATAGTATACACGCCACCCTCAAGCAAAAGGACCAAATAATTAAACTTTTAGCATAAGTTAAAGATGATTCAACTTATGATAAAATTATCGATCTTTTTAATGATAAGAAGAAAGATAAACTAGAAAATTTTAATTACAAGCCTCCTATATACTCCTTATCAGAAGTATTTAAGAAAAAATCTGAGGCAAGTTCTTCATCTTCTAATTCAGCTTCTTTATCTGAACTAAAGACTGAATTAAAGAAATTAAAAGTAGAAGTTCAACAAATGAAAGCTGAGCAAGAATAAATCAATGGTCGTCTGATGAATCTTGAGATTAATCAGAAGACGCCTAATTCGTTTGAAAATACAAAAGCTGATTATAATCGAGAACCAGGTTTCTTATAAAATATTCAAAAGGCAATATATCATAAATGGTATGTTACCATTAAATTAATTATAAATAAAGAATTTATTTTACCAAATTTAACCGCCTACTAATAGTGGAGCGATTTAAATTATATACAAGAAGGAATAATTCCTTCTAAATATTTTGAAAAAAACCGTTAAAGGCAAACGGTGAGTCTTTACAAATTAAGTATAAATTATCATTTGTGGTATTGTGTCAAGATGATATTGTATTCAAATGCCTTTTATTTTAGTCAAAAATTTGACACAACACATTATTTTGGGAACTCATTTTCTTCTTAAAATAATGCCTATCACTAGAATTGATGATATTGGAATTCAGTATTTTTTTGGGATAAAGAAATCACATTCTGTTTTATCACCAATCCTAAAAAAATTATCATAAATGAAATGAATAGGCTTAATAATAAGTCTATATATATTTATTTACAAGAAGAAATTGCTAGTTTAACTTTTAAACCGCAAAATTTCTTCCCAAAATTCAAAGAAAAATTCAAAATTGTCACCAAAATTCCAAAAGGAAGTCTCTGGTGAAAAACCCAATTGCTTTCTGAAAGAAAGACTCATGTAGTGGATCTCCATACATTGATAATTTCAATGAACGAGACATTCCACAAAGCTCATCCTGTCGATGAACGAGCACTACCTTACTTTATACAAAGAAGAGATTGTTGATTTATTAAAGAAAGGAATAATTCGGCAATCCTACTCCTCTTGGAGTTGTACCGCATTCTATATTATGAATTCGATAGAAAAGGAAAGAGGAAGACCGCGACTTGTAGTTAATTACAATCCGTTAAATAAAGTTTTAAAATGGATCAGATATCCAATTCCTAATAAAAGGGATTTATTAAATAGATTGCATAATGCAAAAATATTTTCCAAATTTGATTTAAAATCAGGATATTGGCAGATCTAGATAAAAGAATTGGATCGCTATAAAATAGCATTTACGGTGCCCTTTGGACATTAGAATGGAACGCCTTTGGTTTAAAAATGCACCTTCAATTTCAACATATCATGAATAATATATTTAAAGATTATTTTAAATATATTTTAGTCTATATTGATGATGTTCTTGTGTTCTCAAACACTATTGACAAACACTTTAACCATCTAAAAATATTTAAATGGTTAATTTTAAAAAATGAATTAGTCATTTCAGAGCCAAAAAATAAATTATTTCAAACTGAAATAAGATTTTTAGGCCATAATATATCCAATGCTTCTATTATACCAATTAATAGAAGTATTAAATTTGCTAACAAATTTCCTAATATCATTTTAGATAAAACCTACATCTGCTCTGGGAGCTCTCAATTATGTAGTTGATTTCTATCAAAATCTTGTCAAGGATGCAGCCCCACTCTTTGACAGATTAAGAAAGAATCCCCCACCATGGTCTGAGACTCATACCATGGCAGTACACAAAATTAAAGAAAGGGTTCAAAACCTTCCCTGTCTTAATCTTGCGGACCCCACTAGTTTCAAAATTATTGAAACAGATGCCTGATAAGGGCTATGGATCTTAAAGCAAAGAAAAAGAATTCTAAAGAAGAATTTTTTCATGGAATCCTACTCAACCAAAGTATTCCATTATCAAAAAAGAAATCTTGTGATTAAGTGCATCTCAAAATTCCAAGATGATTTACTTAATCACATTTTCTCCTTCAGATTGACGCTCCTCAAATACATCATTCAACAAGATGAAAAAATTTAGTTTCAAAATAAATTTTTGCATCATGGCAATCGCAATTTCTATATCGATTACATCATCATCAAAGGTAATGAAAATTCTCTTCGATTTTCGACGTGAATTCTTGACGCATCGTGGTGGATCACAAGAATGACCACTCTTAACCGAGGAAGTCCTTCTTTTCGTGGAGGTCTGGTCGCTCGATGGAAAGATCCCAATTCAACAATTGACCGATTGATTTAAAAATATCTTTATGGTACTTCCTCTTCAACTATGGTTGAAAAGGGTGAACCCTCTAAAAGTAACACCATCCCTAAAAGATGTGCATAAGAACCTTTATTTCTAAAGAAATAAAACTAAATATTATTGAAATTAATCCTCGATTATTCAATAAATAATCAGGCCTTATTTGAAAGATATTTGGGAAATAATCCTTTCCCATTTGAATCTAATCTCTAAAGAGAAAATTATGAAAAAATCTTAATACAATTAAAGTGTATTGAGATTAATCATGTTCGTGATCAGACGAACTATATAATTTTGTATAGCAAATGCATTATACAAAAAATCTTTCATCAAAGTGAATGGGGTCTAACTCCATTCCAAGAGAAAAATGTATTCTTATCCTCCACTAATTTACAGTATAAAATTGGCATAAATTATTGGTGCTATGTGCAAGCTATGATGAAGGCCTTCTTCCTTCTCAATGATAAACGAAGGCATTCATGGATGTTCATAATGAACAAAGATATTATCAACAAAGAACTTCCAGCATGGTTCTTCAGATGGTGGAACTATTTTGGAGCATAATTCTTCTAGATCCAATCAAAGAGGTCTTCAATGACTGGATGGAAGCTGCCCCCAAAATAAAGGCTATTAATCCCAGAAAAATGATTGAAGGATAAAATCTTACTCATTTCTTCACGGACTGCCAAATCCCATGGATTTGGAGCTGGAACGTTATACTTGGAAAGGACCCCTTTAATCAGTTGGTCCTTCAAAGACAATTTTTACTAAAATGGTGGAATTCAATCAACATTGAGGATAAGCTCAAGCAAATTAAAGCCATTATTAAAACTTATTCTGAATTAATGATCCCTCAAAAAACTACGGATTTTGAGCTATCAGTAGATGAGGTGCTACAAAGCATCAAAAAATGTTATCCTCATGAGACTGAGATTCAACATAAGGAACGTCTTAAAAAAATTCTACGAAAATCAACTCGCCAAGGTGTTTAATCACCCTATCTATATCTATGACAATGGCAAGTCTGATGGCCATGTGGAATAATAAAGAAACTTAAATTCATAAAGCAGACCCACTAGAAGAAATAATTGCTACTTTCCAAAAGTATCCGCTTATCTTCACCTGCAAAGAACCTACTTTACATAAAGTGAGTCTCACCAAATGAAATAATTGCTACTTTCCAAAAGTAGCCATGTTATAATATTATGTACCTTTGCTTAGCCTCTAAGCAAAGTATCTTTATTTAATAATAGTAGCTTAAAAGAAAGTTTCTATTTAATAATTATATCGCTGTTTAGCTTCTAAGCAATGTTTCTCTTTGTTTAATAATTGTACCTTTGCTAAGCAAAGTCTCTCCTGCCTCCACCTCATATAAGGAGGCTCATTCTGTATTAAGTGTGCTCAGTTTTCCCTCTCTTCTTCTCTTCTATTCTTCTCTTGTACTCTCCTTAGTTCTTCCTGCTTCCTGCCTACTATCATCATGTAAGTACTTTTTAGTTTTTAATAAATAAGTCTTTGTTATATATCCTGGTGTAAGTCTGGTATCAGAGCCATGATGGGGTAAATCCCTGTGGAGGGGAAGGATGTTAGAGATTTTTTGTTGATGTTCAGAAAGTCATGACTCATTTCTCTCTATCTGAATAAACTTAGTTATGATGCACAAATAATTCTAAGAAGGTAGATAAGCAGTATCTGATAAAATGATTCTGACACTCCTCTAACATATGTCAGATATGATAGAGACGCGTTTGATTAAAAAATATTAAAAATTAAAAGGAACATGTGTATCAAACACATATGTCCTAAAAAACTGAGTTATAATTATAATAAAAATATTTTAAAATATAATTTATTGTATTTTAAGTTATTATAGAGAATTTTGAGAATTTAAAGAAAAAAATTGTATAAAAAAACGAGATAATAAGATATATTTATTATAAATTATAAAGTTTTTTTTATTTAAAAAATTTATTTAAATTACCTAAAACTTCAAAAATTCATAGAAAATAAAATACTTAACCAAAAATTGCAAACAATGGCTCGTTGGATTTATCTTTCTGAGAGGAATCTAACAAACTCAAAATCCTCAAATTTCACTTAGTATTTTGAGCTTAATTTGAGTTTTAGTAAAAATTAAATTTCATTAATTTAACCAAAAATATATGTGAGATTAAGTTAAAATTTTCAGGGATTGAAATTAAGTTAAAACACACCTACCATAAAAAATTCAAGTTAAAAGGACTTCTAGATTGGGAGAAATTAAATTTTGAAGTTTAGATTGTCCATTTTAATAAAATAAATCAAATAAAAATTCAGAAACTTACAAAAATATAGAAAAAAAATGGCTTAAATCACTTCAGTTGACATATAAGACTTTAAGAAAATAATGTGATCTTCTGAATCCATATAAAACCCAAACAAATATTTAAAGTAAAGTTTAATCAATTAAGGGGTTAATTAAAATATAATCTAAAAATAATTTAAATATCAAATCAAAATCAAAAATGAAGTAGCACCTAAGCAATAATTAATCAAACCTCAAATCAAAAAAAATATATCAATTTTAGAGGAAATTAAATTAAATATGATTAAACCTATTTAAATCAATAAAATTCAATTAAATGATTAAATCTTAAATCAAATTTAAAATTCAACAAATCTAGGAAACTTTAACATGGGTCAAACTAGTATAACTAAACCTACACTAAGCATGAAGTCTTAATCATATGAAACTCCTTAATGAATGTAAATAAACTAAAACTAATTAATCACTAAATAAACTAAAAATCAAATTGATTAACAAACCAATTCAACATAATCATTTGATATTAATCAAATTAAACAAAATAAAGTTAAAGTAAACTTAATTAACATATGATTAAATCATATCCAAATATGAATGAAATCTGAACATAATAAATGAAGAAAATCAAACCAATTATGATTATGAATAATCAAGTTTAATTGAAATAAAATTAAACAATTAAATCACTTAATCTAATTAAATGATAATAACAATAATCCTTTAAGCAAATCAAACTTAAGTAAAACATTTAACTAAATCAAATCACTCACAAGTCAAAAATTAAGTCATTAATCCCTAATTAAACAAACCCTTAATTAATCTAGTGATTTAAAATTTTAATTACCTTTAATACTTAATTAATCAAACATCTAAAATGCAAATTAACCCATCATCTTAATAAACCAAATGAATTTTATAAATCACATTAAAATTAATTCAAATCATACACCTAATTAATCTACAAATTAATTTAATCACACCTCTTAAATAAACTAATTAAGTCAATCATATTAAACTTAAGCTTAAAATAATTATATGCTAATCAAATCTTAATTTAAACTTAAGTCATTAATTACATCATTAACCTAAAAAAAATGAAATCAAATTAAAATAAATTTTTTGTTAAATTTAATAATTAATCACACCCCTCAAGTAAACTAATTAAGTTAACCAAATTAATCATATTAAACCTAAGCTTAATCAAACATAAATGCAATTAAATACCAATCAAATCCTAAATTAAACATAAATCATTAAATCATTAATTACACCATTAATCTAAATAAATATAAAACCAAATTAAAAATTAAATAAATCTTTATTTAATTTAATAATTAACTTAAACACACTTCATAATTAAACTAATTACTCTTAAGCTAATCAAATTGAATAAACGCCTAATTAATGCAAACTTAATGAATTAATCCATCATCTTAATGAACAAAATTAATTTTTTTTCAAATTCAAATCAAACACTTAATTAATCTATAAATTAATTTGATCACACTTCTTAAATAAGCTAATTAAGTCAATCAAATTAATCATATTAAACTTAAACTTAATCAAATATAAATGCAATTAAATACTAATCAAAACCTAAATTATTAAGTCATTAATTACATCATTAACCTAAACAAATATGAAATCAAATTAAAAATTAAACAAACCTTCATAATTAACATTAATACACTTCTTAATTAAATTAATCACATAATCACATTGAACTAAAGCAAACTGATAGTCTAATAAAGTTAATCAAATCAAATTAAATCAAATTAAATTAAATTAAAAAAGTCTCTCATCAATTTAATATGTAATCCTCAAATCAAATTCTCAACTACTTAAATAAGATAAACTAATTAACTATCCAATGTATGAAATCAAAATACAAACTAAACTTTGATGAACATGATAAATGGATGAGATTAAAAAATAATCCTAATTATAAAGAATCAAACCCAATTAAAATCAAAATAAAATCTCAATTAATCTAATCCCATCAAACTACAAATAAATGAACCACAATCAAATCAAATAAGCACAAAATTAAGTCACATAATCATAATCAAAGAAAAGAATTAAATATTAATTTAAAAGGATATTGAATTATCAAGATTTAATTAAACCAAAACATCTAATTTAAAATTAATTAATAAAAAAATACATAAATTTAAACAAACTTAAACTTCATTAGATATTAAGGATATTGAATTATCAAGATGTAATTAAACCAAAACATCTAATCCAAAATCAATCAATCAAATACTTAAACAAACTCAAATTCTAAATTCTAAATCAAATCAAATAAATCAAATTAAATGAACTATACAAATTCAAATGGGCTAATTAAGATACTTAAGGACCTTAATTAGATTCTTTAGGAGGTAAGATATAGAATAGGTGAGTTACGTCAAAATGGAATTCATTTTACTCTTCATTCTTGAAAACCTAAACATCATTTTAACCAAATAAAAGTAAAATAAAAATGAAAACTAAATCATTAAATCATTTAAATTGAAATCACCCAAAGGTAAAATTTAAACAAATTCAAACTCAAATTAAACTTAAACTAAAGAAGCTAAAGAAGTCTTGTCACACAAGCATATTAGACTACTAAGGCACCACTTCTAGTTCTAAGTTAGATTATGTATGTGATATTGTATTTTTTTGTGATGTAATATTTTAGATTAGATGTTAAGGTGTATGTTTTATAGGCGGATGTTAGGCCTTTATTAAGCCTAATCATATTTTTTATGGGGTTGTGCTTAAGGGCATTTAATAAAAATATAAATATTTTTGTTGTGCAGGTTGCTTACCCCCTAAGCATAACCCATTTTAGGACAGGTGGGCTTGGTTACCCATGTGTGGGGTGCTAAGTCCAAATTATTCATATAACTGCTTGGGTTGTATGATGTGTTTCACTAACATTTATTTTGCAAGTGTAGCTAGATTTACTTTTTCTATTTTTAATATAATTTTGCATTAGAAATCAGGATTAGTGTGAGCAGCGGCCAGAAGGCTTAGTCCCTGGGGTGCCTTATGATGCCTTTGGAGTAAATCAAAATCAAAAGGAAGAGAAGGAAGAAATGAAGAAAAGAAGACTCCCATAGTATATATTACTTTTATAATCCGGGTTGTATAAGGGTAAAGCTCTGCTACCCATCTTTTTTTTCTTTTTAGGGTATCTGAAATCAACCCGCCTTGACCTTTTATTTTTTTACGTTAGTCTATAAAATTATTTGATGTTGTGTTTAGATTGTGCACTATAACATCATGCTTTTCATAGTTTCTTTATGATTGATGCTTAAATGTGTGGATGCGGTAGGCTCTTAGGATAAAATTAACAACTCATAACTAAAATTTTAAAACAACTATAACCTCACATAAAAGCCTAGAAATTAAATCAAGATAATATAATTTTTAGCAACCCCTTAGCTAGATGAATGAATGTATAATATCATGCATGTCATATTATTCTACTCTTGTTAAGAGGAGGCTTCCATCTTTGCCAAAGAATGAAGGCTTAACCCGTGAGAGCCTTCGATGGAAGAACACCCCTTTCTCTCTTGGCCCATAATCAAGTTCTCATGCATTTAGGCATACAAAATCTCATAGCTTATGTCAAAACAAAGAGTCCAAAAGAATCAAATAAATTTGATAAAATTTGTATTAGATTAAGTCATGAATTCATACCACTCATGCTCTAGTCTCTTAGGGAGTGAGTTTAAGGACTTAGTCTCATTTCTAAATAAACAATAGCCTAGCCATCTTGTAAAGCATAAAACTTGCCTATATGGATTTAAAGCTTAGGAGGAGTTAGCTGGTTGCCACTCCATGCGGTAATAAGTCCAGTGGGGGTTTATTCTCTATTGTGAAGGTGAAATCATATACTCTTGCCTTAGATTTTGCCCCGCCAAAGCTCCCTAGATTTATGATCTGAGGTTGTTTCCCTTTGAGGGCTACAAGCATAAATCCTCACCTCTCAGGCATTTTCACAATCTTATCTTCTGGCATTATAAGCCCTAACAATCTAATAAAATGTCAACTCAAATAATTAACTCTCTTCAAATTTCAAAAATATAAAGCCCAACTAGATTGGAATGCTCACTAGGCTTCCTAATATCATGAGCATTTTTTACTTTCTCCCTTTGGATTCTAAAATAAGTCTTCTCCTTGATCTATCCTATTTGATGTTCTAAAATAGCCAATCCCTTGATAGTATTAACCTTGAAATCTTTGAAGACCCTAATTGTCTACTTTAATCGAGAGTATTTTAAGGAATTCCCATTTCTTAGGTTGTAATTAACTATGAAGGCTTGCCTCCATAGGCAACTTAACTAACCCAACATAAAATAAACCCTACTTTTTTTTTCCATGTAAAGTAGGGAAAGATTTCTGGTATATCCGAAGACTCATCTTGCCTTAGGAGTCCTTATTAAGTGATTAGGTCTATTATATGATGGTGATTGCTATCTTTCAAGATAGTACATCATTCTTTAATGTCATACCTGATCACTTCAATAAGTACCCCTTAAGATATGCGTGGTGTCCCACATCCCAAAAATAAACACCACAACCTTATTCGAATCTCATTCAGACAAAGCTTGGACCTAATTTGAACTTTATTCAGACCATGTTAAACTTAATTCAATTCTAGTTTGAAGGTCATTCACCACATTAGAATATGATTCCAATCATGGTTCGAACCTCTTTTTATTATCGATTGAGTGTTGTTCAATCTTCATTTGAATAAGCTTCCAAACATTAAAAAGTATGGTGATGGGAGAGGAGCGTTGAGTTCAATGTTGAAACTTCAGTGAAGAGTATATGAGAGATCTTTTGGCCCCAGAAGAGCCCTTGAGAGTCTTTGGAACTCTTGAAAGATATTCTCAATATAGCCCTTTAAGATGTGAAAATCATTATATTAGCATCTATTTACCTTGATCATAATTAATGGTAGACCCATGGAATGATATAGATTACACCAAATCCTGACAATCTTTTGGAATTATATTTTGATTGAAAATAACTAGACAAGTGCAATGATAAAGATTATATATCAAATTCAAAATTGATTATGAAGATAATTTAGTCAAAATAAACTAGAAGATAGAAAAGCATGTTCTCAATGTTGAGAAAGAAGAGAAGCACATTAAGAAAAAAATTAGTAAAGCCACAAATAGTTAAATTTGTCATAGCTAATGGTACTAAGCTTGGGATGCTTGCTAGAGGCCATATATAACTTTGTGAAGTTTGTATACATATATAAGATGGCTTGTCTCGTGGAAGAAGCCTAGAGGTTGAGCATGAATACATCCATAAAAAGATGTTATTGGAGAAAGACATTATTGGCATCTAATTAATGGAGATATCACCATTAATTAACATCTATGCTAAGACTTAGGTATATAAATGTAGGCTTAACAAATAAACTTAATGTGTCATGGTAAAACCCAAGTTATATTTTATCATGAAGAAAGGCATCATATTTTATCTAAAAGATCCACTTACACTCATAAAGGTTTTAGTAGAGAGGGAAACAAGTTCTCATATTCAATTTTAAATAAGATTATTATATTTAATTATTCATTTAATATGGCCCAATGTCTATTATGATCAATGACTTCTTAGGATATTGTTATGGATTTAAGGTCATATGCATGGTTGAGTTTGTGAGACTAAGTTTTTAAATAAATTTTAAATTTTATTTTTATTTTGAGTGATCATTTATAAAATGCTATTAGGGTGTGAGTGATTGGGTGGTTATTTCTATTAGGCTTGAGAGTTCTAGGTTGGTAGTGGAGGGAGATTGTATATTTTTTTTAATGTTTGGATTTTTGTAAAGTTAGTACATGGAACTATTAGAAAGAAGAATATTATAGATGGTGTGTATGAAGAGAGTATGTTGAAGATAGTAAGACAATACAAGGAGATCATTTCTATAAAAATGCCCATAATGAGGAAAGCAATGCCAAGAGGAAGATAGAATCAATGAACTCAACATGATAAGATGCATAGATTTTGGTTGTGATGGTATTGAGATAGATACATGATTAGCCAATGACACATGGTTTGGAGCAAATTTCAAGTTTATTTGTGGAGCATGAGTCGTGCAAAGGGTCGAGGCAATCAAACACATGAAGCTTGAAAAAATTGAGATGTATACCATAGAATATTCACATTAGTAAGATCTATGGAGACTTTTTATAGTGAAAGATGTAAACCATGAGTCATTAAAAATTCAGAGTCAAGAACAATTTTTGAATCTCTCCACATGTATACCATGAGCTAGTTTTATGAGTTCAATTTGGAAAACCATATTGGTTTATCATTTATTTTCATGTGTTTAGTGCCCATCTATTGTCATTAATGCAAACCCCTTATTTTCAATTTCATCAATTCATTTACAATTTATCGGCCATGCCTTCTTCACCAAACAACCATTTACCTTACTTTTCATCCATAGGATAACGGTATCCATGCCATAGGCCATGAATAACTCTTTGATTCAAGTCTTTGATGATCCTCAGGTTATGCAATTTCATAGGAAACTAGTAGAGAATTATGGCCTTGCATTGCCAAACTTTCTAAACGTTCTCATATCTTAAGCCTACTTAGATATCTTGAAAGTTCATAATTCACTATAGGGAAAATTTTTAAAATAGACACATTCTTAACCTTAATTAGCAATTTAGACATCAAAAAAATTTTTTTATGAAAATAGGCCGTCTCAGATGACGACGATCAGGCCGACGCTGAGGCCACGTCGCCCCGCATCGGCGCCAGTCGTCCGTCAAACAAATGACTGGCGCGGATTTTTTTTTTGTTTTTTGCTTTCGGTAGGAGAAAGAGAGAGAGAGAGAGAGAGAGAGAGAGAGAGAGTGGCACGTAGAAGAGAGAATATATAAATAAATAATTAATTAATTAATTAAATAGGTATATATATGCATTAATAATTAAATAATTAAATAAATTTTAATAAATAAAAAAATAAAAAAATAAAATTTATTTATTTGCATGTTTTTTATATGCATTAATAATTAAATAAATAATTTTTAATAAATAATTAATTAAGTATATATATATATAAATAATAATTTTTAATGCATATATATTTCACGTGAGTAAAGATGAATTATTATTTATTTTTTATATTTTTTATTATTATTATTATTTTAGACTTATTTTTTTTTAATTTATAAATCTTCATAATTTTTAATAACTTTGATATTATAAATTAAGAAAATAATATATAAAAGTTATTAAAAATTATGAAGATTTATAAATTAAAAAGAAAGAAAAAAAAAAGAAATAAGTAAAATAAATAATAATTCATCTTTAATCACGTGAAATATATATGCATTAAAAATAAAAAATATAAAAAAATATTATATTTATGCATTAAAAATAATAATATAAAATATAAAAAATATAAAAAATATATAAAATATAAAATAAAATATAAAAATATAAAATAAATAATAATAATAACAAAAAAATATAAAATAATAAAATATAAATAATATAAAATAATATAAAAATATAAAATAATATAAAATAATATAAAATATAAAAGTATAAAAAATCTAAAATAATAATAATAACAATAAATATAAAAAATATAAATATGTAAAAAAAATAAATAATAATTCATCTTTAATCACGTGAAATATATATGCATTAAAAATTATAATTATATATATATATATATATATATTAAAAATATACATATATATATAGTTAATCATTTTATCTATTTAAAAAACCATTTAT
>CM038220.1:100931121-101029396 GCA_021442155.1 Cymbidium sinense | reverse complement strand
GGGGGAAGAAAAACCAAATCAACAAACAAAACAACAAGCAACCATGATGACAAACCTCCAAACCCCAAATCACAATTAAATCCAGTCCAGGTATAAGTTTGAGACCAAAACAATCAATAAAAGAGACCAGGAATTACAATTTCTTCCACTTGCGGGAAAGCGGTGAGGTTAGGCGTTATACAAGCAAGGGGCATTGTACATAAAATCTGAAGCCCAACAACCAACCAAAGTCCTTTCAGCATGTGATGGAACCTTTATGAATAAGGCCTTTAAGGAGGGAAGAGTCCCAAGGAATGTAAGCATTAGCCAAAAAATACTATAATCGTAAAATAAAAGCGCAAAGCATAATGCACACTAATCCGATGCCTAGAGTCAACATAGTTAGTTCAATGCTCCAAGCCTTGTCGGTGAGAAAAAGGCTGGTTCTGAGTTAGTATAAAAATCTAAACCCATCAGAGTAGATAACTTCCTCCAGCGATGTTTTATTCTATCAGGTTTAGTAATAGTTGTATCAATGAAAGTCAAGTCCCAAGTGGGATTGTAGTTATAAAACCAGTAACAGGTAACCCAAGGCGCGGTTCTAATTCAAGAGATTAATGTGCATATAGTTCAACATCTGCCCCATAAAATTAAAAATGCCAAAAACATGAATCATCCAACTAGAGGAGAAGGGGTGACAAGTCATAGCAAAGAGCACAAGGAATGATATCTATGAGGATTATCCATAAAGAACACAAAGAAAGAAAATCAAAAAAAAAAAAAAAAAAGAAGGCAAAGAGGTGAATTAGATTACGAGGTAAGGAAGCCGAGTTGTCCAAGTTAACTAGACGCAAGTATTTGGGTAATGTAAGTTGATCAAAGAAGATGATCTTGTCTAATCTACTGCAGATTTGCAAGGTAATCAAGACAAACCTTCTCACAATGGGTGATGGTAAAATTGATTGAAAGAAGAACCCTTGTTTGCTTGAGGAGATAGTACAAGCAGTTGCTGTGGTAGAAGTCAAAAGATCAATCAGTAGAAGAGCGTCCACTTCTATCCAAATATTGAGCCAACCGTTTTGAATACAAATTTCTAAAGCTTTGTGGACTGCCATAAGCTCAGTATAAGGAACAGTGTTGGAAATAAGGGGATAAGCAAAAGCACATAGGACAATGCCCTTAGAGTCCCTGAAAATGCCTCCTGGAGCCATTATTAGAGCGAGCGTGATAATTTTAATAATATGATCAAGAGGTTTCTTCCAAAAACCATTCTATCATTTCGATAGTAATTTTGGTCTGGAAGGTTGAGTCCCAGTTTATTAGCTACAGATTTACAGCCTTTAAAATGTTTATGATGAATTAAGTTGATGATGTTCTAGTGTTCTCAAACAATATTGATGAACACTTCAACCATCTAAAAACATTTAAATGGTTAATTTTGAAAAATGGGTTAGTTATTTTAGAGCCAAAAATCAAATTATTTCAAACTGAAATAAGATTTTTAGGCCATAATATATCCAATGCTTCTATTATACCAATTAATAGAAGTATTGAATTTGCTAACAAATTTCCTGATATCATTTTAGGTAAAAACCAGTAATAGCGGTTCTTAGGAGCTCTCAATTATGTAGCTGATTTCTATCAAAATCTTGCCAAAGATGCAACCCCACTCTTTGACAGATTAAGAAAGAATCCCCCACCTTGGTCTGATACACATACCATGGCAGTGCGCAAAATTAAAGAAAGGGTTCAAAACCTTCTCTATCTTAATCATGCGGACCCCACTAGTTTTAAAATTATTGAAACAGATTCCTCTGATAAGGGTTATGGAGGTATCCTAAAGCAGCGAAAGAATTCTAAAGAAGAATTAGTTCACTTTGTTTCTGGTAAATGGAATCCTACTTAGCAAAAGTATTCCATTATCAAAAAAGAAATGCTTTCTGTGATTAAGTGCATCTCAAAATTCCAAGATGATTTACTTAATCATTTTCTCCTTCGTATTAACTGTTCCTCAGTCAAATACATCATTCAACAAGATGTTAAAAATTTAGTTTCAAAATATATTTTTGCATCATGGCAATTGCAGCTCTTTGTATTCAATTTTGACATCGAATTCATTAAAGGTAATGAAAATTCCTTCCTGATTTTTTGACCTGTGAATTCTTGCAGAGACGATCAGGGGTGGATCACCCCGCATGGAAGAATGACCACTCCTAACCGAGGAAGTCCTTCTTTTCACGGAAGTCATGGCCATGGCCGCTCTAATGGAAAAGATTCAGTCAATTTCTCAATTGGCATAATAGATTTAAAGACATATCTTTATGGTACTTCCTCTTCAACTACGATTGAAAAGGATGAACCCCCTAAAAAAGTTACTACACCGTCCCTAAAAGATGTCGTTGCACAAGAACCTGTTTATTTCTCTAAAGAAATAAAACAGAATATTATTGAAATTAATCCCTCTGATTATTCAATAAATAATCCGTGGCCTTATTTGAAAGATATTTGGGAAACAATCCTTTCCCATTTGAATCTAATCTCTCAAGAGAAAATTATGAAAAAATCTTAATACAATTAAAGTGTATTGAGATTAATCATGTTCGTGATCAAATGAACCATACAATTTTATATATCAAATGTGTTATACAAAAAATCTTTCATCAAAGTGAATGGGGCCTAACTCCATTCCAAGAGAAAAATGTATTCTTATCCTCCACTAATTTACAGTACAAAATTGGCATAAATTATTGGTGCTATGTGAAAGCTATGATGAAGGCCTTCTTCCTTCTCAATGACAAACGAAGAGCATGGTTCTTCATATGGTGGAACTATTTTGGAGCAGAATTAAATATTCTTCCAGATCCAATCAAAGAGGTCTTTAATGACTGGATGGAAGCTGACCCCAAAATGAGGACTATTAATCCCAGAAAAATGATTCAAGGACAAAATCTTGCTCATTTCTTCACGGACTGCCAAATCCTATGGATTTGGAGCTGGAACGTTATACTTGGAAAGGACCCCTTCAATCAGTTGGTCCTTCAAAGATAATTTTTTTTTAAAATGGTGGAATTCAATCAACATTGAGGATAAGCTCAAGCAAATTAAAGCCATTATTAAAGCTTATTCTGAATTAACGATCTCTCAAAATACTATGAATTTTGAGCTATCAGTTGATGAGGTACTACAAAGCATCAAAAGATGTTATCCTCATGAGACCAAGATTCAACATAAGGAACATCTCAAAAAAATCTACCAAAATCAACTCCCCAAGGTGTTTAATCACCCTATCTATATCTACGACAGTGGCGAGTCTTCTGACGGCTGTGGAATACACAGAAGAAACTTAAATTCATGAAGCAGACCCACCAGAAGAAATAATTGCTACTTTCCAAAAGTAGCCGCTTATCTTCACGAGCAAGGAACCTACTTTGCATAAACTGGGTCCCACCAAATGAAATAATTGCTACTTTCCAAAAGTAGCCATCTTATAATATTTTGTACCTTTGCTTAGCCTCTAAGCAAAGTATCTTTTTTATTTTATAATAGTAGCTTTGCTTAACAACAAAGTTTCTATTTAATAATTATACCATTGCTTAGCTTCTAAACATTTTTCTTTTGTTTAATAATTATACCTTTGCTTCTAAGCAAAGGCCCTCCTATGCCTCCACCTCTATATAAGGAGGCTCTGTCTATGTATTATGTGTGCTCAATTTTCCCATCTCTTCATCTCTTTTATTCTCCTCTTGTACTCTCCATAGTTCTTCTTGCTTCTTTCTTACTGTCATCATGTAAGTACTTTTTAGTTTTTAATAAATAAATATATGTTATATATCCTGGTGTAAGTATGGTATCAGAGCCATGATGGGGTAAATCCTAGGGGGAAAGGATGTTAGAGATTTTTTGAAAAATATCACCATTCTTTGATGAATCCGTACTTTATTCATTCCTCCCATGACTTTATCCTGTCTTCATCGCAAATGGCCATCCCTGTTGCGTGATGCTTGATAGGGTGATAAGTCCTATTTTTGTTGACTGTCTGGGATAATTCTCTGGTAGAGGTTCATATTCCCGTCTTCATCGTAAATGGCCATAAATCCCTATTGCGTGAGGCTTGAAAGGGTTGTAAGTCCTATTTTGTTGACTGTCTGGGAAGATAATTCTCTAATGGAGGTTTATACTTAGTTTGTTTTATCCTTATGTGGTGATTTGTTTCAAACTCTCCCTACATCATCTTCCTCTCTCCCTTTTTCCCCTTTTGGTTATATGGCTTCTACTTCTTGAGTAACTTAGGAGAAATAATAATTTAATCAAGAACTCGAAATGGCAGTTCCCCTTGAATGAAGAAACAGATGGTCTCTCCCCAAGATTGATAAAACTATCATTTATCAATTTGGAACTTTTGATTTTAAGGGAAAATCTTCAGTGAAAACTGTAGAACAAACTATTACTGTAGATCAAATAGATAAAACCATTTATCTACTAACGTTTGAAGATATGCATAAATATATGCAAGACTTTAAAAATATTCATATAGGGATGATACAAATAGCATTCAAACCTTTAACCCTTAAAGGTCTAAATGCTTCTATTTTAGCAAGCCTAAGAGATGGCAGATGCCTTCACTGGGCTCAATCCCTTATGAGTGTTGTAGAGACTAGCCTATGTCACAGGCCAGTTTATTTCAACACCTTTTTCAATATGAGTTTATCTCTTTCTGATATAAATTTTTTGAAGCTCTAAAATTACATTTATAACTTTATGGTTATAATTTTCTTTCAGCTTCTGAAACTATTGCTCTAATTTTTAGAATTCAATTTTGAGTTTTAAATACTCTAAATCCTAGAGTTTGAAAAGCTGTTCAACCAGCCGAACGAACTACTCTGATTGAAACAAATCTGTTAGCATCCCATATTGCTACTGAGTGATTAAATGGAATGAGGTATTTTAGAATCATGGAATAATACCATCTGATGCAAGGCCTTCCATTAATCAAGATGTAGATCAGATTATTCAAACAACTGATGGTGATGTTGAAGTCAGATTCAACCCTCGTTGATCCATCACACTTCCTAGGATTTCTATCCCTTCTAAAACCTCAAAGAAGTCTAGACCGGATGGTTCACACACTCCTGAACCATCGGTTGAGGCCCTTTGCCTAAACAAAAATCATATCTATCATCCAGTGAGAGAAAATCAATCTCCCACTCCATCTGAAATGAACTTTAGTCTTAATGAGCTACACAATAGATTCTAAGACTAGATAGGTTATTCTGAAGGAATACTTCCAACCAAAGTATGATAATTTTTATACTTGGTATAGAAGTTTTACTTCTTAAGACCAGCATCTCGAAATAAATGATTTATATTTCGAGAAAATGAGAGAAAGAAATAGTCAAGCCAAAGCAACTATTCTTTTCATAGCATAGTTTTGCAGTTACTATGCTCAATCTGCTCAAGTTGTTGTTTTAACTACCAAAAAATGGCAAACAGAGCAAGAAAAAATAATTGAAGCATCTTATCCTCCATCAGTTGTAAAAATGGTGGATGATAAACCTTTAGAATTAGCGGCCTTCGAAAAAATAAGTTCCGATCCATAATTTCTTAAAGAATTTATTACTATAATTAAACAACTTAATTATAGTAATAATATGCTTTAAATAATCACTGATCATCTTTTTAGCCAGTCTAAAATCGATCAGATGCTTAAACAAAAGGTTTCTAGCCTCGAAACTAGCAAAGCTTAAAGCCTAGTATAAACCCATTTGTGAAACCTTTATCCAACCTCTCCTCTTAAGTTAGGACCCTCTTTTCATTTGATTCTAAATTTAAGTGAAAAGTATGTAAGTGCTCTTGAAGATATCAGTCAATCGGATGAAGATTCAAATGAATCCTCAACCAAAACTGATACTGATCAATCAAGTAATATTGAAAAAGTTCAAAACATTTTTCAAGAATTACAAGATCCTCATCCTCCTTTTGATATCCAAAAACTTTCTTATCCAAAGAAAAATTTGAAAAAATATTATTATAAAAAACCCACTCCTCCTGATTTATTATTTGAGGAAGATACTCATTTCATAGGAAATTCCTATGATGGAGATTCTTTATATGAATAGAATATTGATGGACTTTCTGAACATCAAATCATTCATACCCTTCATCGAATGCTTATGTTTGCTACTACAGTTCAATCATGACATCAAGCAAAACTTCATATTGTCGCTCGAGCCATCATTTTAGGATTCTCTGGAACTCTGAAAGGATGGTGGGATAATTTTCTCACTGTTCCTCAACTGGAAGACCTCCTTAGCAAAATTGACTTAAGTACTAAGGATCTTCCAAAAGAATAGCAAAAACCTAATGAAAATTTGGTCTATAATCTTCTTCAAATAATTATAGATCATTTTGCTGGATCCATTGGAGATCAAGGAGAAAAAACTAAGATGTCCATCCTTAACCCATTTTCGATGGTACAAGGATATATTCTAGTGCGTCATGACACTTTATGATGCCAATAGCCTTCCGGAAGCAAAATTCATTGCGGCCTTCCTAATCTATTTCAAAGGTTAAGGTTCTCTTCATATTTATGATGGAACCATCCTCTATGAAACCCTTACATATGGAAACCTTATTTCTGCATGTATTAAAACTAGTTTAGCAATCTGCTCTGATCTTAAATTAAAAGATCAAATGAAAAGAGAACGTCCACTTGAGCGCAAATAGCTTGGCAAATTTTGTGGGCAATTCAACTGTGACCCTCAGGTACATCCTTTATCTTCTAAACACAAGGAAAAAGCACGAAATACTATTTTTCCTAAATGTGAAAAATCAAATCATAAAAAATGTGATAAATTCACGCACAAACACAGGCGCTCTTGTCCCTCGGGTTCTAAAACCAAAGAGATAAGAGAAATAAAATATTATAAATGTGGCCGTACAGGTCATTACGTAAATAGATGCACTGTCAAGAAGAAGTTAAATAAACTTCAGATTGATGATGGGTTAAAACAAACCCTGATGAAAATTCTGCTTACATCCTCTTATTCTAAAAGAATAAGAAGAAGAAGAAGATCATATTTCATCTTCATCCTCATCGAGATTCGATAAAATAAAACAAATTGTGCAAGTCAATGATAGATAGACTATTATAAAAATATGATAAATATGACAGGTCTGTATACGCTCACCCACGAGCAAAAGGACCAATTAATTAAACTTTTAGCACAAGTTGAAGATGATTCAACTCGTGATGACTTCTTACCTGTATGGAAGAGTGGCATAAATTATTGGAGATCAAGGCTCTGATACCAAACTTAAACCAGGATATATAACAAAGACTTATTTATTAAAAACTAAAAAGTACTTACACGATGACAGTAGGCAGGAAGCAGGAAGAACTAAGGAGAGTACAAGAGGAGAATAGAAGAGAAGAAGAGAGAAGAAGAAAAAGAGCAGCACCATAATTGCAGCCTCCTTATATAGAGGTGGAGGCACAGGAGAGACTTTGCTTAGAAGTAAAGGTACAATTATTAAACAAAAGAGAAACGTTGCTTAGAAGCTAAGCAACGGTATAATTATTAAATAGAAACTTTACTGTTAAGCAAAGCTACTATTATTAAATAAAAAAGATACTTTACTTAGAGGTTAAGCAAAGGTATAAAATATTATAAGATGGCTACTTTTGAAAAGTAGCAATTATTTCATTTGGTGGGACCCACTTTATGAGTTGTAAAGTAGGTTCCTTGCTGGTGAAGATAAGCGGCTACTTTTGGATAAGTAATTATTTCTTCGGTGGGTGCTTTATGAATGTAAGTTTCTCCGGATTCCGTCGTCGAAGACTCATCGTAGATATAGATAGGGTGATTAAACACCTTAGGGAGTTTATTTTTGTAGATTTTTTGAGACATTCTTTATGTTGAATCTCGGTCTCATGAGGTTTACGTCTTTTGATGCTTTGTAGTACTTCATCTACTGATAGCTCAAAATACATAATTTTTTGAGGGATCATTAATTCAGAATAAGCTTTAATTGGCTTTTGAGCTTATCCTCAATGTTGATTTAATTCTACCATTTTAGTAAAATTTTCTTTGAAGAACCGATTAAAGGGTCCTTTCCAAGTATAACGTTAACTCCAAATCCATGGATTTGGCATCAAGAAATGAGCAAGATTTTGTCCTTGAATCATTTTTTTTGGGATTAATAGCCCTCATTTTGGGGGCAGCTTCCATCCAGTCATTGAAGGCCTCTTTGATTGGATTTGGAAGAATATTTAATTCTGCTCCAAAATAGTTCCACCTTCTAAAAAACCATGCAGGAAGTTCTTTGTTGATGATATCCTTATTCATTATGAACATCCATGAATGCCTTCGTTTGTCATTGAGAAGGAAGAAGGCCTTCATCATTGCTTGCACATAGCACCAATAATTTACACCAATTTTGCACTGTAAATTAGTGGAGGATAAGAATACATTTTTCTCCTAGAATGGAGTTAGACCCCATTCACTTTGATGAAAGATTTTTTGTATAACGCATTTGTTATACAAAATTGTATGGTTCATCTGATCACGAACATGATTAATCTCAATACACTTTAATTGTATTATGATTTTTTTATAATTTTCTCTTGAGAGATTAGATTCAAATGGGAAAGGATTGTTTCCCAAATATCTTTCAAATAAATTATTATTTGAATAATAGAGGGATTAATTTCAATAATATTCTATTTTATTTCTTTAGAAATAAGTTCTTATTGTGACATCTTTAGGGATGATGTTGCAGCTTTTTTAAAGGGTTCACCCTTTTCAACCATAGTTGAAGAGGAAGTACCATAAAGATAGGTTTTCAAATCAATCAGGCCAATTATTGAATTGACCGGATCTTTGCCATTAGTGCGGCCACGGCCGCGACCTTTGTGAAAAGAAGGACTTCCTCGATTAGGAGTGGTCATTCTTCCATGTGGGTGATCCCACGATCTTCCCCAAGAATTCACTCAAAAAATCAAGAAGAGAATTTTCATTACCTTTAATGGTGAAATCAAAATCGAGTTTATTGCCATGATGCAAAATTAGTTTTCAAAATAAATTTTTTGACATCTTGTTCAATGATGTATTTTGAGCAGTCAATATGAAGGAGAAAATGCAGATTAAGTAAATCATCTTGGAATTTTGAGATGCACTTAATCACAGAATGCATTTCTTTTTTGATAATGGAATACTTTTGTTGAGTCGGATTCCATTTACCAGAAATAAAGCAAACTAATTCTTCTTTAGAATTCTTCTGCTGCTTTAAGATACCTCCATAGCCCTTATCATAGGCATCAGTTTCAACAATTTTGAAACTATTGGGGTCCGCAAGATTAAGATAGGGAAGGTTTTGAACCCTTTCTTTAAAGCCATGGTATGAGTATCGATCATGGTGGGGATTCTTTCTTAATCAAGAGTGGGTTGTATCTTTGGCAAGATTTTGATAATCATACATAATTGAGAGCTCCTAAGAACTGCTGTAGCTGGTTTTTATCTAAAATGATATCAAGAAATTTGTTAGAAAATTCAATACTTCTATTAATTGGTATAATAGAAGTATTGGATATATTATCCTAAAATCTTATATTTGAAATAATTTAATTTTGGCTCAAATGACTAATCCATTTTTTTAAAATTAACCATTTAAATATTTTTAGTTGGTTAAAGTGTTCATCAATAGTGTTTGAGAACATAAGAACATCATCAATATAGACTAAAATATATTTAAAATAATCTTTAAATATATTATTCATGATATGCTGAAGGTGCATTTTTTAAACCAAAGGGCATTACGTTCCATTCGTAATGTCCAAAGGGCATCGTAAATGTTGTTTTATAGCGATGCAATTTTTTTATCTGGATCTACCAATGTCCTGATTTTAAATCAAATTTGGAAAATATTTTTGCATTATGCAATCTATTTAATAAATTCCTTTTATTAGGAATTGGATATCTGATCTATTTTAAAACTTTGTTTAACGGCTTGTAATTAATGACAAGTCGCGGACTTCCTCTTTCCTTTTAAATTCATAACATAGAATGCTACTCAAGAGGAGTAGGATTGCCGAATTATTCCTTTCTTTAATAAATCAGCAGTCTCTTCTTTGCATAAAGCAAGCTAGTGCTCGTTCATCTGACAAGGATGAGCTTTAGTGGGAATGTCTCATTCATTAAAATTATCAATGTATGGGAGATCTACTACATGAGTCTTTCTTTCTTAGAAAGTAATTGGGTTGTCACCACAAACTTCCTTTTGGAATTTTTGGTGGCAATTTTGAATTTTTCTTTGAATTTTGGGGAACAAATTTGTTGTTTAAAAGTTAAACTAGAAATTTCTTCTTGTAAATAATTTATATGCATAGACTTATTATTAAGCCTATTCATTTTATTTATGATAATTTCTTTAAAATTGGTGATAAAACGGAATGTGATTTCTTTATCCCAAAGAAAACTAATTCCGTATCATCAATTCTAGTGATAGCATTATTTTAAGAAGAAAAGGAGTTCCCAAAATAATGTATTGTGTCAAATTTTGATTAAAATAAAAGGTATTTGAATACAAATATCATCTTGACACATATAGATAATTTATACTTAATTTGTAAAGACTCATCACCTTTAATGGCTAATTTTGTAAAATATTTAGAAGGAATTATTCCTTCTTGTATACAATTTAAATCTGCTCCACTATCAACTAGAGCAGTTAAATTTGGTAAAATAAATTCTTTATTTATAATTAATTCAATGGAAACATATCATTTCTGGTATATTGCCTTTTGAATATTTTGTAAGAAACTTGATTGTCGATTAGAATCAGCTTCTATATTTTCAAATGAATTAGGCGTCTTCTAATTAATCTCAAGATTCATGAGATGACCATTCATTTGTTCTTGCCCAGCTTTCATTTGCTAAACTTCTACTTTTAATTTCTTTAATTCAGTCTTTAGTTCAGATAAAGAAGCTGAATTAGAAGATAAAGAACTTGCCTCAGATTTTTTCTTAAATACTTCTGATAAGGAGTATGTAGGAGGCTTGTAATTAAATTTTTCTAGTTTATCTTTCTTCTCATTAAGAAGATCGATAATTTTATCAAGTTGAATCATCTTCAACTTGTGCTAAAGTTTAATTAATTGGTCCTTTTGCGTGGGTGAGCTCTGATACACTCATATTTATTATATTTTATGATAGTCTATCATTTTACAGCTAGACTTATCAAATTTATCAGAATTTGATGAGGATGAAGATGAAATATGATCTTCTTCTTCTTCTGATTCTTTTTCAGAATCAGAGGATGTAAGCAAAATTTTCATTTTTTTAACCCTTCGTCAATCTGAAGTTCATTTAACTTCTTCTTGACAGTGCATTTGTTAGTGTAATGACCTGTACGGCCACATTTGTAAACTTTTATTTCTCTTGTCTTTTTGGTTTTAGACCCAGAGAGACGAGAGTGCTTGTGTTTGTGTTGTATGTTTTTATACGTGTTTTTTCATGCTTAGGAAAAATTTCATGTTTTTCCTTGTGTTTGAAAGATAAAGGACTGAGGATCAGTTGAATTGTTCAATTTGGCTGGTTATATAGGCTTTTCTTTTCATTTGATCTTTAATTTAAGATCAGAGCATTGCTAGACCAGTTTTAATACATGCAGAAATAAGGTTTCCATATGTTAGGGTTTCATATGGGATGGTTCGATCGTATAAATGAAGAGAAACCTTAACCTTTTCAGCAAATAGATTGGGAAGGCCTTCAATAAATTTTTGCTTCCAGTGAAGGCTATTGGCATCATAAAGTTTCATGACGCGTGCTCGAAAGATATCCTTGTACCATCAAAAATGGGTTAAGGATGGACATCTTAATTTTTGGAGTAAGGAGCGAGTTTTTTCTCCTTGATCTTCAATGGATCCAGCAAAATGATCTATAATTATTTGAAGAAGATTATAGACTAAATTTTTATTAGGTTTTTACTGTTCTTTTGGAAGATCCTTAGTACTTAAGTCAATTTCGCTAAGGAGGTCTTCCCTTTGAGGAATAGTGAAATTTATCCCACCATCCTTTCAGAGTTCCAAAGAATCAAAGAAATGGCTCTATATATGAGATTTTGCTTGATGTCTAGATTGAACAGCAGTAGCAAACATAAGAATTTGATGAAGGATATGAATGATTTGATGTTCAGAAAGTCCATCAATATTCTATTCATATAAAGAATCTTCATCATAGGAATTTCCTACAAAATAAGTATCTTCCTCAAATAATAAATCAGGAGGAGTGGGTTTTTTATAATAATGTTTTTTCAAATTTTTCTTTGGATAAGAAAGTTTTTAGATATCAAAAGGAGGATGAGGATCTTGTAATTCTTGAAAAAGCTTTTGAACTTTTTCAATATTACTTGATTGATCAGTATCAGTTTCGATTGAAGATTCATTTGAATCTTCATCCATTGAGCTCTTCTACATACTTTTCACTTAAATTTAGAATCAAATTCTGAATGTCTTCAGAAGAGGATCCTAACTTAAGAGTCAGTTTAGGAGGTGGTTGGATAAAAGGTTTCACAAATGGGTTTATACTAGTAGAAGCTTTTTTTGAAGCTTTATTAGTTTCAGGGCTAGAAACCTTTTGTTTAAGCATCTGATCGATTTTAGATTCTAGGTTAAAAAGGTGATAAGTGATTATTTGAAGTATACTATTACTATAATTAAGTTGTTTAATTATAGTAATAAATTCTTTAGAATTTGTGGATTGAAACTTATTTTTCTGAAGGCCGCTAATTCTAAAGGTTTATCATACACCATTTTTACAACTGATGGAGGATAAGATGCTTCAATTATTTTTTCTTGCTCTGTTTGCCATTTTTGGTAGTTAAAATAAACTTGATTGAGCATAACTTTGCTATGCAATAATAGTTGCTTTGGCTTGACTATTTCTTTCTCTCATTTTCTCGAAATATAAATCATTTATTTTGAGACATTGGTCTTGAGAAGTAAAACTTCTATACCAAGTACAAAAATTATCATACTTAAGTTGAAAGTATTCCTTCAGAACAACCTTTAGTCTTAGAACCTATTGTAGCTCATTAAGACTAAAGTTCATTTGATGGAGTGGGAGATTGATTTTCCCTCACCGGATGATAGATATGATTTTTTTATACGTGAAGGGCCTTCGATGGTTCAAAGTGTGAACCATCCGATCTAGACTTCTCGAGGTTTGAAGGGATAGAAACTAGGAAGTGTGATGGATCAACAGGATTGAATTTCAACATCGCCATTTGTTTGATTTATCGATCAAATATCAATGTGAAGGTCTTATGGTATAATAAATATATCTATTTTAATCACTCTATTATTGCTTTGATTGTTTTTTGGTTTATTTTGACCCTAGGATTTAGAGTATTTAAAACTCAAAATGAATTCTAAAAATTAGAGCAATAGTTTTAGAACCGGAAATCATAACCATAAAGGTAATATAATTTTAGAGCTTCAAAAGATTTATATCAGCGATAAACTCACATTGGGAAAGGTGTTGAAATAAAGACGGACATTAGTCTCTACAACACTCATTAAGGATTGAGCCCAATGAAGGCATCTTCTATCTCTTAGACTTGCTAAAATAGAAGCATTTAGACCTTTAAGGGTTAAAGGTTTGAATGTTATCTGTATATATGAATATATTTAAAGTCTTGCATATATGTATGATCTTCATTAGTAGATAAATGATTTTATCCATTTGATCTAGTAATGATTTTTTTCATTTTCAAGATTTTCCTTAAAATCAAGGTTTCAAATTGATAAAAGATAGTTTTATCAATTTTGGGGAAGACCATCTATTTAGGTCTTCTTCATTCAAGGGAAACTCTGTCATTTCAGAGTTCTTGATTATATTATTATTCTAGATCATTCAAATAAAATTAATGGCTTTTAAGAGCTTATCCTCAATGTTGATTGAATTTCACCATTTTAGTAAAAATTATCTTTGAAAGACTAATTGATTGAAGGGGTCCTTTCCAAGTATAACGTTCCAGCTCCAAACCTATGGGATTTGGCAGTCTGTGAAGAATGAGCAAGATTTTGTCCTTGAATCATTTTTCTGGGATTAATAGCCTCATTTTGGGGCAACTTCCATCCATTGAAGACCTCTTTGATTGGATCTGAAGAATATTTAATTACGCTCCAAAATAGTTCCACCATCGATGAACCATCGGAAGTTCTTTTGATGATATCTTTGTTCATTATGAACATCCATGAATGCCTTCATTTGTCATTGAGAAGGAAGAAGGCCTTCACATCATAGCTTGCACATACAATAATTTATGCCAATTTTTTATGTAAATTAGTGGATAAGAATACATTTTCTCTTGGAATGGAGTTAGACCCATTCACTTTTGATGAAAGATCTTTGTATAAGCATTTTCTATACAAAATTGTATAGTTCGTCGATGTGAACATGATTAATCTCAATACACTTTAATTGTATTAAAATTTTTCATAATTTTCTCTGAAAGATTAGATTCAAATGGGAAAGGATTGTTTCCCAAATATCTTTCAAATAAGGTGATTATTTATTGAATAATCAAAGATTAATTTCAATAATATTCTATTTTTAGAAAAAATAAAAGGTTTTGTTAAATGACATCTTTAGGGATGGTGTTGCAACTTTTTAGGGTTCACCCTTTTCAACCGTAGTTGAAGAGGAAGTACCATAAAGATAGGTTTTCAAATCAATCGATTATTGAAGACCGATCTTTTATTAGGCGGCCATGGTTCAGAAGGACTTCCTCTAAGAGTGGTCATTCTTCAATAAGTGATCCACCCCTGATCGTCTACAAGAATTCACGGGTTAGAAAATCAGGAAAAGAATTTTCATTACCTTTGATGAATTGATGTCGAAATCGAAGACAGAGAGCTCTGATTGCCATGATGCAAAAATTTGTTTTGAAACTAAATTTTTGACATCTTGTTGAATGATGTATTTGAAACATATCACTCTCTAGTAATTAAACAACTTAATTATAGTAATAAATTTCTTTAGAATTTATCGATCGAAACTTATTTTTTTGAAGGCTAATTCTAAAAGTTTATCATCCACCATTTTACAATGAGATAAGATGCTTATATTTTTTTTTACTCTGTTTTACCATTTTTTGATAGTTAAAATAGCAACTTGAGCGATTGAGCATAATCTAGAAACCATGCTACGAAAGGAATATTTGCTTTGGCTTGACTATTTCTTTCTCTCATTTTCTCAAAATATAAATCATTTATTTCAAGATGTTGGTCTTGAGAAGTAAAACTTCTATACCAAGTATGAAAGTTATCATACTTTGGTTGGAAGTATTCCTTCAGAACAACCTCTCTAGTCTTAGAACCTATTGTGTAGCTCATTAAGACTAAAGTTCATTTCAGATGGAGTGGGAGATTGATTTTCTCTCACTGGATGATAAATATGATTTTGTTTGAAGGGCCTCTCGATGGTTGAGAGTGTGAAATCTAGACTTCTCGAGGTTTAAGGGATAGAAATCCAGGAAGTGTGATGGATCGATGAGGGTTGAATGACTTCAACATCCATTTGAATTATCGATCTACATCTTGATTAATGGAAGGTCTTAGTGCGACCGCAGATGGTATAGTCCATGATTCTGGAAATAACACCTCATTCCATTTAATCACTCTGTTAGTTACAATATGGGATGCTAACAGATTTGTTTCGATCAGAGTAGTTCATTCGGTTGGTTGAACAACTTTTCGAACTCTAGATTTATTTAAAACTCAAAAATGAATTCTCAAAATTAGAGCAATAGTTTTATCAAGGAAATCATAACCATAAAGCTATAAATATAATTTTAGAGCTTCGAAAAGATTTATATCATAAAGAGATAAACTCAGATAGGGAAAGGTGTTGAAATAAACCGCCCATGACATGGCTAGTCTCTACAACACTCATTAGGGATTGAGCCCAGTGAAGGCATCTGCCATCTCTTAGGCTTGCTAAAATAGAAGCATTTAGACCTTTAAGGGTTAAAGGTTTGAATGCTATCTGTATCATCCCTATCTGAACATATTTAAAGTCTTGCATATATTTATGCAGATCTTCTAGCATTAGTAGATAAATGGTTTTATCCATTTGATCTACAGTAATGGTTTGTTCTACAGGTTTCATTGAAGATTTTCCCTTAAAATCAAAGGTTCCAAATTGATAAATGATAGTTTTATCAATTTTTGGGAGAGACCATCTATTTAGGTCTTCATTCAGAAGAATTCTTGATTAAATTATTATTTCTCCTAATCGTTAGATTAGAAGTTACTTCAGAAGAAATAGAAGCCATATTACCAAAAAAGGAAAAAGGGAGAGAGGAAGATGATGCCGGGAAAGTTTGAAACAAATCACCACATAAGGATAAAACAAACTATGTATAAACCTCCATTAGAGAATTATCTTCCCAGACAGTCAACAAGAATAGGACTTACAACCCTTTCAAGCCTCCATGCATTTATGGCCATTTAGAAAGGCGAGAATATAAACCTCTACCAGAATTATCCTTCATCAAAAAAATGACTTATCATCAAGCATCGCTTGAATTTTAAGATGGAATAAAGCCATGGGAGGAATGAACAAAGTACTGGTTCATCAAAGCATGGTGATATGTAACAAAAAATCTCTAACATCGTTCCCCACCCTAGGGATTTACCCCATAGGAGGCTCTGATACTAGACTTACACCAGGATATATAACAAAGACTTATTTATTTAAAACTAAAAAGTACTTACACGATGATAGTAGGTAGGAAGCAGGAAGAACTAAGTAGAGTACAAGAGGAGAATAGAAGGGAAGAAGAGAAGGAAAAACTGAGCACTGAGCACACTTAATACATAGAAAGAGCCTCCTTATATAGAGGTGGAGGCACAGGAGAGACTTTGCTTAAACAAAGGTACAATTATTAAACAAAAGAGAAACATTACTTAGAAGCTAAAGATAATAATTAAATAGAAACTTTGCTATTAAGCAAAGCTACTATTATAAAATAAAAAAGATACCTTGCTTAGAGGCTAAGCAAAGGAACAACATATTATAAGATTTTTATTTAGGTGAAGGGCCTCATGATGGTTCAGTATGAACCATCCGATCTAGACTTTTTTGAGGTTTAAGGATAGAAACCCTAGGAAGTGTGATGGATCGATGAGGGTTGAATCGACTTTCACCATTTGTTTGAATTATCGATCAACATGATGCCATAGCCTTGGAAGCAAAATTTATTGAAGGCCTTCCTCTTCTATTTTCTAAAGAAATTATCATAAATGAAATGAATAGGCTTAATAATCCAAGATATATAACAAAGACTTATTTATTAAAAACTAAAAATTACCCAGACTTACACCAGGATATATAACAAAGAGTTATTTATTAAAAATTTAAAAGTACTTACACGATGACAATAGGCAGGAAGCAGGAAGAACTAAGGAGAGTACAATAGGAGAATAGAAGAGAAGAAGAGAAGGGAAAACTGAGCACACTTAATACACAGACAGAGCCTCCTTATATAGAGGTGGAGGCACAGGAGAGACTTTGCTTCGAAGCAAAGGTATAATTATTAAACAAAAGAGAAACGTTGCTTAGAAATTTAAAGATATAATTAAATAGAAACTTTCTTTTATTAAAAAAGCTATTATTTAAATAAAAAAGATACTTTGCTTAAAGGCTAAGCAAAGGTACAAAATATTATAAGATGGCTACTTTTGGAAAGTAGCAATTATTTCATTTGGTGGGACCCACTTTATGTAAAGTAGGTTCCTTGCTGGCGAAGATAAGCGGCTACTTTTGGAAAGTAGCAATTATTTTTTATGGTGGGTCTGCTTTATGAATTTAAGTTTCTCTAGTGGATTTCACATCGACGCCGTCAGAAGACTTGTCACTGTCGTAGATATAGATAGGGTGATTAAACACCTTAGTAAGTTGATTTTCGTAGATTTTTTTGAGACGTTCCTTATGTTGAATCTTGGTCTCATGAGGATAATGTCTTTTGATGCTTTGTAACCTCATCATTCTCAAAATCCTTAGTTTTTGAGGATAATTCAGAATAAGCTTTAATAATGGCTTTAATTTGCTTGAGCTTATTCTCAATGTTGATTGAATTCCACCATTTTAGTAAAAATTGTCTTTGAAGGACCAACTGATTAAAGGGGTCCTTTCCAAGTGTTCGTCAATAGTGTTTGAGAATACATGAACATCATCAATATAGACTAAAATATATTTAAAATAATCTTTAAATATGTTATTCATGATATGCTGAAATTCAAGGTGCATTTTTTAAACCAAAGGGCATTATGTTCCATTCGTAATGTTTAAATGGCCGTACGCTATTTTAGAGTGATCCGATTCTTTTATCTGGATCCGAATCTGCCAATATCCTAATTTTAAATCAAATTTGGAAAATATTTTTGCATTATACAATCTATTTAATAAATCTCTTTATTAGGGTGATATGATCCATTTTAAAGTTGTTTAGCAACTTGTAATTAATTACAAGTCGCAGTCTTCCTCTTTCCTTTTCTGCCGAATTCATAACATAGAATGCGACTCAGAGGGATTAGGATTTAATTATTCCTTTCTTTAATAAATCAGCAATCTCTTCTTTGCATAAAGCAAGGTAGTGCTCGTTCATCTGACAAGGACAAACTTTAGTGGGAATGTCTCATTCATTGAAATTATCAATGTACGGGAGATCCACTACATGAGTCTTTCTTTCCCAGAAAGAAATTGGGTTGTCACCACAAACTTCCTTTTGAAATTTTTGGTGGCAATTTTGAATATTTTCTTTGAATTTTGGGGAAGAAATTTGTTGTTTAAAAGTTAAACTAGCAATTTATTCTTGTAAATAATTTATATGCATAGACTTATTATTAAGCCCATTCATTTCATTTATGATAATTTCTTTAGGATTGGTGATAAAATGGAATGTGATTTCTTTATCCCAAAGAAAATATTGAATTCCAGTATCATTAATTCCAGTGATAGGCATTATTTTAAGAAGAAAAGGATTTCCCAAAATAATGTGTTGTGTCAAATTTTTAACTAAAATAAAAGGCATTTGAATACAGATATCTTCTTGACACACGACCACAGATGATAATTTATACTTAATTTGTAAAGACTCACCATCGGTTGCCTTTAACTGCTGGCTAGTTTTTTCAAAATATTTAGAAGAAATTATTCCTTCTTGTATACAATTTAAATCTGCTCCACTATCAACTAGAGCAGTTAAATTTGATAAAATAAATTCTTTATTTATAATTAATTTAATGGAAACATATCATTTTTGGTATATTGCCTTTTGAATATTTTGTAAGAAACCTGGTTCTCGATCTCTATATTTTCAAATGAATTAGGCATCTTCTGATTAATCTCAAGATTCATCAGACGACCATTCATTTGTTCTTGCCCAGCTTTCATTTGCTGAACTTCTACTTTTAATTTCTTTAATTCAGTCTTTAGTTCAGATAAAGAAGCTAAATTAGAAGATGAAGAACTTGTTTTTTCTTAAACACTTATATGAGGCTTGTAATTAAATTTTTCTAGTTTATCTTTCTTCTTATCATTAAGAAGATCGATAATTTTATCACGAGTTGAATCATCTTCAACTTGTGCTAAAAGTTTAATTAATTGGTCCTTTTGCTTGTGGGTGAGCGGCAGACCTGTCATATTTATTATATTTTTATAATAGTCTATCTGTTGATAGGACTTGCAACAATTAGACTTATCAGATTTATCAAAATCTGATGAGGATGAAGATGAAATATGATCTTCTTCTTCTTCTGATTCTTTTTCAGAATCAGAGGATGTAAGAAGAATTTTCATCAGGGTTTGTTTTAATCCTTCGTCAATCTAAAGTTCATTTAACTTCTTCTTGACAGTGCATCTATTTGCATAATTACCTGTACAACCACATTTATAACATTTTATTTCTCTTATCTCTTTTATTTTAGAACCAGAGGGACGAGAGTGTCTGTGTTTGTACGTGAATTTATCACATTTTTTATGACGTGCTTTTTCATGCTTAGGAAAAACATTTTTTCATATTTTTTCCTTGTGTTTGGAAGATAAAGGACGTACATGAGGATCACAGGATATATAACAAAGACTTATTTATTAAAAACTAAAAAGTACTTACATGATTTTGTTTTTAATAAATAAGTCTTTTATATATCTTAAGTCAAGTCGAGCCATGATGGGGTAAATCTTTGGGAGGAAGGATGTTAGAGATTTTTTGTTACATATCACCATGCTTTGATGAACCAGTACTTTGTTCCTCCCATTCTATATTCCGTCTTCATAAATGGTTGTATATCCCTATTAGTGAGGCTTGAAAATGTAAGTCCTATTCTTGTTGTGAGAAGATAATTCTCTGGAGGTTTATACTTAGTTTGTTTTATCCTTATGTGGTAATTTCTTTCAAACTCTATCATCTTCCTCTCTCCCTTTCCCCTTTTGGTATGGCTTCTACTTCGAGTAACTTCTAATCTAACGATTATGAAATAATAATTTAATCAAGAACTCTAAAATGGCGAGTTCCCTTGAATGAAGAAGGCCTAAATATATGGTCTCTCCCAAAATTGATAAAACTATCATTTAAAGGTCTAAATGCATTTTATAAAGAATGAGATATGCCTTCGCTCAATCTTTAATGAGTGTTGTAGAGACTAGCCTATGTCACGGGCCAGTTTATTTCAACACCTTTCCCAATATGAGTTTATCTCTTTCTGATATAAATCTTTTTGAAGCTCTAAAATTACATTTATAGCTTTATGGTTATGATTTCCTTACGGTTGAATTGCTCTAATTTTTAGAATTCATTTTGAGTTTTAAATATTCTAAATCTAGAGTTAAAGCGTTCCTAACAACTACTTTGATCAACAAATCTATTAGCATCCCATATTTCTACTTAAAGTGATTAAATGGAATGAGGTGGTATTTAGAATCATGGACTATACCATCATCGCCAAGACCTTCCATTAATCAAGATGTTGATCAGATAATTCAAACAGCTAATGGCGATGTTGAAGTCAGATTCAACCCTCGTCGATCCATCACACTTTCTAGGGTTTCTATCCCTTCTAAAACCTCAGAGAAGTCTAGATTGGATGGTTCACACACTCCTGAACCATCGGTCGAGGCCCTTCGCCTAAACAAAAATCATATCTATTATCCAGTGAAAGAAAATCAATCTCTCACTCCATCTGAAATGAACTTTAGTCTTAATGAGCTACACAATAGGTTCTAAGACTAGAGAGGTTATTCTGAAGTAATACTTCCAACCAAAGTACGATAATTTTCATACTTGGTATAGAAGTTTTACTTCTCAAATCTCAAATAAATGATTTATATTTAGAGAAAGAAATAGTCAAGCCAAGCAACTATTCCTTTTGTAGCATGGTTTTGTTACTATGCTCAATCTGCTCAAGTTGCTATTTTAACTACCAAAAAATGGCAAACAGAGCAAAAAAAATAATTGAAGCATCTTATCCTCCATCAGTTATAAAAATGGTGGATGATAAACCTTTAGAATTAGCGGCCTTCAAAAAATAATTTCTGATCCACAAATTCTAAAAGAACGATGACCTCGATCTGGCAGCGATCTCTTATGTGTCAGACGATTACCTATGATACTTGTCTCCCACATGGCACGAGCATCTTCAAGATTGCTCTTTCCTTGTAGTTACTGTCCCGTTCAATGGAGTGAGAACTCCATGCAGCAATTCCTTTCATCTCCATCTATTTAGATCTTCTTCATTCAAGGGGAACTCTGCCTTGATGTTAATTAATTACAAGTCGCGGTCTCCCTCTTTCTTTTTCTGCCGAATTCATAACATAGAATGTGGTACAGCTCCAAGGGGAGTAGGATTGCTGAATTATTCCTTTCTTTAATAAATCAGCAATCTCTTCTTTGTATAAATCAAGGTAGTGCTCGTTCATCTAACAAGGACGAGCCTTAGTGGGAATGTCTCGTTCATTGAAATTATCAATATACGGGAGATCCACTACATGAGTCTTTCTTTCCTAGAAAGTAATTGGGTTGTCATCACAAACTTCCTTTTGGAATTTTTGGTGGCAATTTTGAATTTTTTTCTTTGAATTTTGGGGAAGAAATTTGCTGTTTAAAAGTTAAACTAGCAATTTCTTCTTGTAAATAATTTATATGCATAGACTTATTTTTAAGCCTATTCATTTTATTTATGATAATTTCTTTAGGATTGGTGATAAAACGGAATGTGATTTCTTTATCCAAAGAAAATCATTCAGATCATCAATTCTAGTGATGATTATTTTAAGAAGAAAAGGAGTTTCCAAAATAATGTGTTGTGTCAAATTTTTTTACTAAAATAAAAGGCATTTGAATACAAATACCATCTTGACCACATGATGATTTATACTTAATTTATAAAGATTCGTTAAGCCTTTAATTTTTCAAAATATTTAGAAGGAATTATTCCTTCTTTTATACAATTTAAATCTGCTTTGCTATCAGCTAGAGCACTTAAATTTGGTAAAATAAATTCTTTATTTATAATTAATTTAATAGAAATATACTTTTTCTGGTATATTGCCTTTTGCATATTTTATAAGAAACCTGTTTCTTGATTAGAATTGGCTTCCCATGCTTAGGAAAAATAGTTTTTAAGGGAAAATTTTTAACAACTTGTTGAATGATGTATTTGGAGACATCAATATGAGCGAAATTTGATTAAGTAAATCATCTTGGAATTTTGAGATGCACTTAATCACGAGAAAGCATTTCTTTTGAAAATGGAATACTTTGTTGTAGGATCCCATTTACAAAACAAAGCGTAACTTTCTTTAGAATTCTTTTCGCTTCTTATCATCCTTTAATAAGATTTTGATAGAAATTAGCTACATAATTGAGAGCTCCTAAGAACCGTTGTAAGGCTTTATCTAAAATGATATCGAGAAATTTGTTAGCAATTCAATACTTATTAATTGGTATAATAGAAACCGATATATTATAGCTAAAATCTTATTTTAGTTTGAAATAATTTAATTTTTATCAAATGACTAATCCATTTTTAAAATTAACCATTTAAATGTTTTTAGATGGTTAAAGTGTTCATCAATAATGTTTGAGAATACAAGAACATCATCAATATAGATTAAAATATATTATTCAAGATATACTAAAATTCAGATGGTGCATCTTTTAAGCCAAAGGGCATTACGTTCCATTCGTAGTGTCCAAAGGTCACCGTAAATGCTTTTTTTATAGTGATTGATCTTTTATCTAGATCACAATAACTTGATTTTAAATCAAATTTGGAAAATATTTTGCATTATGCAATCTATTTAATAAATCCCTTTATTATGGATATCGATCCATTTTAAAACTTTATTTAACGGCTTGTAATTATAAATTGCTTCCTCTTTCCTTTTCTCAAATTCATAACAGAATATAATACTCAGAGGAGTTGGATTGTCATTATTCCTTTCTTTAATAAATCAACAATCTCTTCTTTGCATAAAGCAAGGTACTCATTCATCGACAAGGATGAGCTTTTGGTGAATATATTGAAATTATCAATGTACGGAGATCCACTACATGAGTCTTTCTTTCCCGAAGCTGGGTTGTCCTTTCTTTTGGAATTTTTGGTGGCAATTTTGAATTTTTTTCTTTGAATTTTGGGGAAGAAATTTGCTATTTAAAAGTTAAACTAGTAATTTCTTCTTGTAAATAATTTATATGCATAGATTTATTATTAAGCCTATTCATTTCATTTATGATAATTTCTTTAGGATTGGTGATAAAATGGAATTTGATTTCTTTATCCCAAAGAAAATACAATTCTATCATCAATTCTAGTGATACATTATTTTAAGAAGAAAAGAGTTCCCAAAATAATGTGTTGTGTCAAATTTTGACTAAAATAAAGGCATTTGAATACAAATATCATCTTGACCGATGATAATTTATACTTTATAAAGACTCAGTTTTTCCTTTAATCGGGTCGATTTTTCAAAATATTTAGAAGGAATTATTCCTTCTTGTATACAATTTAAATCTGCTCCACTATCAACTAGAGCAGTTAAATTTCATAAAACAAATTATTTATTTATAATTAATTTAATGGAAACATACCATTTCTGGTATATTGCCTTTTGAATATTTTGTAAGAAACCTGGTTCTCGATTAGAATCGGCTTCGCATGCTTAGGAAAAATAGTTTTTCGTGTTTTTCCCTTATGTTTGGAAGATAAAGGACATACCTGAGGATCACAGTTGCTCATAAATTAAATTTGGTTACTCAAGTAGACGTTCTCTTTTCATTTGATCTTTTAATTTAAGATCAGAGCAGATTGCTAGACCAGTTTTAATACATGCAGAAATAAGGTTTCCATATGTTAGGGTTTCATATGGAATGGTTCCATCATATAGACAAAGAGGGAATGTCTCGTTCATTGAAATAAGGTTGGGAAGGCTTTCAATGAATTTTTTCTTCCAGTGAAGGCTATCGGCATCATAAAGTGTCATGACCCCTAGAAATATATCTTGTACCATCAAAATGGGGGATGGACATCTTAATTTTGGAGTAAGGTGAGTTTTTCTCCTTGATCTCCAATGGATCGAGCAAAATGATCTATAATTATTTGAAGAAGATTATGAATTTTCATTGGTTTTTTTGTTCTTTTGGAAGATCCTTAGTATTCAATTTTGCTAAAGAGGTCTTCCGTTGAAGTGAAAATTATCCACCATCCTTTTAGTTCAGAATCTCAATGATGGCTTTGGGTGACAATATGAGGTTTTGCTTGATGTCTAGATTGAACAGCAGTAGCAAACATAAGTATTTGATGAAGGGTATGAATGATTTGATGTTCAGAAAGTCCATCAATATTCCATTCATATAAATAATCTCCATCATAGGAATTTCCTACGAAATGAGTATCTTCCTCAAATAATAAATCAGGAGGAGTGAGTTTGTTATAATAATGTTTTTCCAAATTTTTTTTTGGATAAGAAAGTTTTTGGATATCAAAAAGAGGATGAGGATCTTGTAATTCTTGAAAAAGGTTTTCAACTTTTTCAATATTACTTGATTGATTAGTATCAATTTTGGTTGAGGATTCATTTGCTCTTGCTCAGCTTTAATTTACTGAACTTCTAATTTTAGTTTCTTTAATTTCTTTGCTCTAAAAGAAGCAATTAGATGATGTACCTCATTTTCTCTTAAATACTTGAGATAAGGAGTATATAAGAGGCTTTGAATTTTCTTTTCTTTCATCATTAAGAAGATCGATAATTTTATCACAGTTGAATCATCTTCAACTTGTGCTAAAAGTTTAATTAATTGGTCTTTTGCTCGTGGTGTATCTGAGACACGCCATATTTATTATATTTTTATAATAGTCTATCTGTTGATAGGACTTGCAACAGTTTGACTTATCAGATTTATCAAAATCTGATGAGGGTGAAATATGATCTTCTTCTTCTTCTGATTCCTTTTCAAAATCAGAAGATGTAAGCAGAATTTTCATCAGGGTTTGTTTTAACCCGTCGTCAATCTGAAGTTCATTTAACTTCTTCTTGACAGTGCATCTATTTGCGTAATGACACATTTATAATATTTTATTTCTCTTGTCTCTTTGGTTTTAGAACAGAGGGATGAGAGTGCTTGTGTTTAGCGTGAATTTATCACTTTTATGATGTAATTTTTCATTTAGGAAAATAGTATTTGCTTTTCCTTGTGTTTAGAAGATAAAGGGACACACGAGGAGTTGAATTGCTCACAATTTCAAGGCTCAAGTAGATGTTCTTTTTTCATTTGATCTTTTAATTTAAGATCAGAGCAGATTGCTAAACCAGTTTTAATACATGCATAAATAAGGTTTCCATATGTAAGGGTTTCATAGGGGATGGTTCCATCGTAAACACGAAGAGAAACCTTAACCTTTTCAGCAAATAGATTTGGAAGGCCTTCAATGAATTTTTGCTTCCAGTGAAGGCTATTGGCATCATAAAGTGTCATGACGTGTGCAAGAAGTATGGTGAAATACAACCAAAATCTAGCATCCCTCCCATTTATCATGGCTCAATCTAGACTTACAGGATATATAACAAAGACTTATTTATTAAATATATAACATTTTATTTCTCTTGTCTCTTTCATTTTAGAACCAGAGGGATAAGAGTGCTTGTGTTTGTGTGTGAATTTATCACATTTTTTATGACGTGTTTTTTCATGCTTAGGAAAAACAATTTTTCGTGTTTTTCCCTTGTGTTTGGAAGATAAAGGACGTACACGAGGATCTGGTTGAATTACAAATTACCAAGATTACTCAGTAGATGTTTTCTTTTCATTTGATCTTTTAATTTAAGATCAGAGCAGTTTGCTAGACAATTTTAATACATGCAAAATTAAGGTTTCCATATGTTAGGGTTTCATATGAATTGGTTCCATCGTATAGACGAAGAGAAACCTTAACCTTTTCAGCAAATAGATTGGAAAGGACTTAAATGAATTTTTGGTTCCAGTGAAGGCTATTGGCATCATAAAGTGTCATGACGCGTGCTAGAAAGATATCCTTGTACCATCGAAAATGAGTTAAGGATGGACATCTTAATTTTTGGAGTAAGGAGCGAGTTTTTTCTCCTTGATCACCAATGGATCTAGCAAAATGATCTATAATTGTTTGAAGAAGATTATAAACTGAATTTTCATTAGGTTTTCATTGTTCTTTTGGAAGATCCTTAGTACTTAAGTCAATTTCGCAAAGGAGGTCTTCCCTTTGAGGAACAGTGAGAAAATTATCCCACCAATCTTTCAGAGTTCCAAAGAATCCTAAAATGATGGCTCGGGCTACAATATGAGGTTTGATGTAGATTGAACAAACATAAGCATTATGGGTATGAATGATTTGATGTTGAAAGATCAATATTCCATTCATATAAAGAATCTCCATCATAGAATTTCTTACAAAATGAGTATTTTCTCAAATAATAAATCAGGAGGAGTGGATTTTTTATAATAATGTTTTTCCAAATTTTTCTTTGGATAAGAAAGTTTTGGATATCAAAGGAAATGAGGATCTTGTAATTCTTGAAAAGATTTTGAACTTTTCAATATTACTTGATTGATCAAGACTAGTTTTGGTTGAGATTCATTTGAATCTTCATTGATTGATCTTCAAGAGCTCCTACATTTCACTTAAATTTAGAATCAAATTCTAAATGTCTTGAGAGGGTCCTAACTTAAGAGTCTTTTGGATAAAATATTTCACAAATGGGTTTATACTAGTAGAAGCTTTTACAAGCTTTAGTTTCGGAGCTAAAACCTTTTGTTTAAGATTGATTTTAGATTCTAGGCTAAAAAGATGATTAGTAATTATTTGAAGTATACTATTACTATAATTAAGTTGTTTAATTACAATAATAAATTCCCTTAGAATTTATGGATCAGAACTTATTTTTCTAAAGGCCACTAATTCTAAAGGTTTATCATCCACCAATTTTATAACTGATGGAGGATAAGATGCTTCAATTATTTTTCCTTGCTCTATTTGCCTTTTTTTTGTAGTTAAAATAGCAACTTGAGCAGATTGAGCATAGTAACTAAACCATGTAAAGGAATAGTTGCTTTGGCGACTATTTCTTTTCTCATTTTCTTGAAATATAAATCATTTTTTGAGATGTTGGTCTAGAAGTAAAACATAAAACGAACCAATCGAAATTATTGTTCAAACTCATTTGATGAGCTCGAGCTCGATTTCAATTTTGATGGTGTTGAGAGCTTGAGCTCGTTTAAAAAAAGTGTTTGCGAGCTCCTTAATGAGCCTTAATTGAGCCTTAATCGAGCCATTATCGAGCCATTATCGAGCCTTAATCGAGCCTTATACAATATCATTTATGAACAAGCCTTAATCGAGCCTTAATCAAGCCTTAATCGAGCCATTATCGAGCCATATACAGTATCTTTATGAACAAGCCTTAATCAAGCCTTAAAAGAGCCTTATCATTATAGCTCCTTAATGGCAGAAGCTTTAAATGATCGTTCACTATAATTAACTGAACAATAACTTGTTCAAGCTTGTTCATTTAAGAATCGAGTATTTAAAAGTGTTCAAGCTCGCTGATTAATTAAATGAATGAACATAAATGAGCTCTAATAAGTCAGTATTGTTGAGCTTCGATTGCTTTGCACCTAAGTAAAACTTCTATACCAAGTTGCATACTTTGGTTGGAGGTATTCCTTCATAACAACCCTCTAGTCTTAGAACCTATTGTGTAGCTTATTAAGACTAAAGTTTATTTCAGATGGAGTGGAAGATTGATTTTCTCTCACTAGATGATAGATATGATTTTTGTTTAGGCGAAGGGCCTCGACCGATTGTTCAGGAGTGTGTGAACCATCCGATCTAAACATCTCTGAGGTTTCAGAAGGGATAGAAATCTTAGGAAGTGTGATGGATCGACGAGGGTTGAATCTGACTTCAACATCGCCATCAATTGTTTGAATTATCTAATCTACATCTTCATTAATGGAAGGTCTTGGTGTGACCGCAGATGGTATAGTCCATGATTCTGGAAATACCACCTCATTCCATTTAATCACTATGTTAGTAGCAATATGGGATACTAACAGATTTATTTCGATCAGAGTAGTTCATTCGGCTGGTTGAACAGCTTTCTGAACTCTAGGATTTAGAGTATTTAAAACTCAAAAATGAATTCTGAAAATCAAAGCAATAGTTTCAGAACCTGGGAGAAAATCATAACCTTAAAAGTCGTAATGTAATTTTTTAAAAGGTTTATATCAAAAAAAAAATAAACTTAGATTGGGAAAGGTGTTGAAATAAACTCGACATTTAGTCTCTACATACTCATTATTGATTTCAAGGCATACATCTTTTAGGCTAAAATAAGCCTTTAGACCTTTAAGGGTTAAAGGTTTAAATGCTATCTGTATCATCTCTATTTGAATATATTTAAAGTCTTGCATATATTTATGCAGATCTTCAAATGTTAGTAGATAAATGGTTTTATCCATTTGATCTACAGTAATGGTTTGTTCTACAATTTTCACTGTAGATTTTCTCTTAAAATCAAAGGTTCCAAATTGATAAATGATAGTTTTATCAATTTTGGGGAGAGACCATCTATTTAGGTCTTCTTCATTCAAGGGAAACTCTGTCATTTTAGAGTTCTTGATTAAATTATTATTTCTCCTAATCATTAGATTAGAAGTTACTTCAGAAGAAGTAGAAGCCATATAACCAAAAGGGGAAAAAGGAAGAGAGGAAGATGATGCAAGGAGAATTTGAAACAAATCACCACATAAGGATAAAACAAACTAAGTATAAACCTCCATTAGAGAATTATCTTCCCAGAAAGTCAACAAAAATAGGACTTACAACCATTTCAAGCCTCATGTATTACATTTTTTGTAAAGGCGGAATATAAACCTCTTGAGAATTATCCAGAATAATAAACATGACTTATCACCCTATCAAGCATCACGATGGCCATTTGCGATGAAGGCGGGATAAAGCCATGGGAGGAATGAACAAAGTACTAGTTCATCCAAAGTAGTAAACTTATCAGTAAGAACTAATTTACATAAAGTGGGTCAAATGTAATAATTACTTTCCAGTAGCCATCTTATAATATTGTACCTTTGCTTGAGGTTAAGCAAGGTACGAATATTATAAGATGGCTACTTTTGGAAAGTAGCAATTATTTCATGTGGACCCACTTTATAGTAGGTTCCTTCGGTAAGATAATTACTAGAAAGTTATTTCTTCTGGAGGGTCTGCTTAATGAATTTAAGTTTCTCAAGTGGATTCCACGTCGACGCAGTCAGAAGACTCGCCACTGTCACAGATATAGATAGGGTGATTAAACACCTTGGCAAGTTAAATTTCGTAGATTTTTTTGAGACGTTTCTTATGTTGAATCTCGGTCTTATGAGGATAACGTATTTTGATGCTTTGTAGTACCTCATCTACTGATAGCTCAAAATCAGAGTTTTGAGGATCGTTAATTGAATAAGCTTCAATAATCTTTAATTTGCTTGAGCTTATCCTCAATGTTGATTGAATTCCACCATTTTAGTAAAATTGAAGGACCAAGCTGATTGAAGGGTCCTTTCCAATAACGCTCAAATCCATGGGATTGGCAATGTGTGAAGAAATGAAAGATTTTGTCCTTGAATCATTTTGGGATTAATAGCCCTCATTTTGGGGCGCTTCCATCCGATCATTGAAGACCTCTTTGATTAGATGGAAGAATATTTAATTCGCTCCAAAATAGTTCCACCATCGAAGAACCATCAAAGTTCTTTGTTGATAATATCTTTGTTCATTATGAACATCCATGAATGCCTTCGTTTGTCATTAAGAAGGAAGAAGGCCTTCATCATAGCTTGCATATAGCACCAATAATTTATGCTAATTTTGTACTGTAAATTAGTGGAGGATAAGAATACATTTTTCTCTTGGAATGGAGTTAGACCCCATTCACTTTGATGAAAGATTTTTTGTATAACGCATTTGCTATATAAAATTATATGGTTCGTTTGATCACGAACATGATTAATCTCAATACACTTTAATTATATTAAGATTTTTTCATAATTTTCTCTTGAGAGATTAGATTCAAATGGGAAAGGCTTATTTCCCAAATATCTTTTAAATAAGGTCCACGAATTATTTATTGAATAATCAGAGGGATTAATTTCAATAATATTCTATTTTATTTCTTTAGAGAAATAAACAGGTTCTTGTGTAACGACATCTTTTAGGGATGGTGTTACAGCTTTTTTAGAGGGTTCACCCTTTTCAAACGTAGTTGAAGAGGAAGTACCATAAAGATAAGTTTTTAAATCAATCAAGCCAATTATTGAATTGACCAGATCTTTGCCATTAGTGCGGCCACAGCCGCGACCTCCATGAAAAGAAGGACTTCCTCGGTTATGAGTGGTCATTCTTCCATGCGGGGTGATCCACCCCTGATCGTCCCTACAAGAATTCATGGGTCAGAAAATCAGGAAGAGAATTTTCATTACCTTTAATGAATTGATGTATCAAAAAATGGAGTGATTGCATGATGCAAAAATTTATTTTGAAACTAAATTTTTGATATCTTGTTCAATGATGTATTTGACTGAGGAGCAATCACTGAAGGAGAAAATGCTGATTAAGTAAATCATCTTAGAATTTTGAGATGCACTTAATCACAGAAAGCATTTCTTTTTTGATAATTGAATACTTTTGTTGAGTAAGATTCCATTTACCAGAAACAAAGCAAACTAATTCTTCTTTAGAATTCTTTCGTTGCTCTAAGATACCTCCATAGCCCTTATCAGAGGCATCAGTTTCAATAATTTTGAAACTAGTGGGGTCCGCAAGATTAAGACAGGGAAGGTTTTGAACCCTTTCTTTTTTTTGCATCTACAATATGAGTATCAAACCATGGTGGGGATTCTTTCTTAATCTAAGTGTGGGCGATCTTTGGCAAGATTTTGATAAATCATACATAATTGAGCTCTAAGAACACTATAAGTTTTATCTAAAATGATATCAGGAAATTTGTTAGCAAATTCAATACTTCTATTAATTGGTATAATAGAAGCATTAGATATATTATGGCCTAAAAATCTTATTTCAGTTTGAAATAATTTGATTTTTGGCTCTGAAATAATAACCCATTTTTTAAAATTAACTATTTAAATGTTTTTAGATGGTTGAAGTGTTCATCAATATTGTTTGAGAACACCAGAACATCATCAATATAGACTAAAATATATTTAAAATAATCTTTAAATGTATCATTCATGAAATGTTGAAATTCAGAAGGTGCATTTTTTAAATCAAAGGGCATTAAGTTCCATTCGTAATGTTTGAAGGGCACCGTAAATGCTATTTTATAGCGATCCGATTCTTTTATCTGGATCTGCCAATATCCTGATTTTAAATCAAATTTGGAAAATATTTTTGCATTATGCAATCTATTTAATAAATCTCTTTTATTAGGAATTGATATCTGATCCATTTTAAAACTTTGTTTAACGGCTTGTAATTAATTTCCTCTTTCCTTTTCTGCCGAATTCATAACATAGAATGCATGCTCCAAGGAGTAGGATTGCCAAATTATTCCTTTCTTTAATAAATCAACAATCTCTTCTTTGCATAAAGCAAGGTAGTGCTCATTCATCCACAAGGATGAGCTTTAGTGGGAATGTCTCGTTCATTGAAATTATCAATGTACGGGAGATCCACTACATGAGTCTTTCTTTCCGAAGCAATTGGGTTGTCACCGACTTCCTTTGGAATTTTTTGGTGGCAATTTTGAATTTTTCTTTGAATTTTGGGAAGAAATTTGTTAAAAGTTAAACTAGCAATTTCTTCTTGTAAATAATTTATATGCATAGACTTATTTTAAGCCTATTCATTTCATTTATGATAATTTCTTTAGGATTGGTGATAAAAGAATGTGATTTCTTTATCCCAAAGAAAATAGAATTAGTATCATCAATTCTAGTGATAGGCATTATTTTAAGAAGAAAAGGAGTTCCCAAAATAATGTGTTGTGTCAAATTTTGACCAAAATAAAGGCATTTGAATACAAATATCATCTTAACACACCATAGATGATAATTTATACTTAATTTGTAAAGATTCGCATTGCCTTTAATCTTATTTTTCAAAATATTTACAAGGAATTATTCCTTCTTGTATACAATTTAAATCTGCTCCACTATCAACTAGAGCATTTAAATTTGGTAAAATAAATTCTTTATTAATAATTAATTTAATGGAAATATACCATTTCTAGTATATTGCCTTTTGCATATTTTGTAAGAAACCTGGTTCTTGATTAGAATCGGCTTCTATATTTTCAAATGAATTGGGCATCTTCTGATTAATTTCAAGATCCATTAGACGACTATTCATTTGCTCTTGATCAGCTTTAATTTGCTAAACTTCTAATTTTAGTTTCTTTAATTCAGTCTTTAGCTAAGAATGAATTAGAAGATGATACTTGCCTATTTTCTCTTAAATACTTAGATAAGGAATATAGGTGGCTTGTAATTGAATTTTTCTAATTTATCTTTCTTCTTATCATTAAGAAGATCTATAATTTTATCAGTTGAATCATCTTCAACTTGTGCTAAAGTTTAATTAATTGGTCCTTTTTGTGGTGAGTATACAGACTTGTCATATTTATTATATTTTTATAATAATCTATCTGACAGGACTTGCAACAGTTAGATTTATTAGATTTATCAGAATTTGAGGATGAAGATGAAATATGTTCTTCTTCATCTTCTGATTCTATTTCGAACCAGAGGATGTAAGTAGAATTTTCATCAGGATTTGTTTTAACCCTTCATCAATCAAGTTGCATTTATTTTAATGATATGACCACATTTATAACATTTTATTTTCTTGTCTCTTTGGTTTTAGAACCGGAGGGAGAGTGCTTTTTTTGCATGAATTTATCATTTTTTTATGATGTGATTTTTTTTTTACGTTTAGGAAAAATTTTTGCTTTTTCCTTATGTTTAGAAGATAATGGGCATTACAGGGGTCACTTAATTGCTCACAGAATTTGCCAAGCTATTTGCGCTCAAGTAGACATTCTCTTTTCATTTGATCTTTTAATTTAAGATCAGAGAAGATTGCTAAAACAGTTTTACTACATGCAAAAATAAGGTTTCCATATGTAAGGGTTTCATAGGGGATGGTTCAAACATAAAGAATTTTTGCTTCCAGTGAAGGCTATTGGCATCATAAAGTGTCATGACGCGTGCTAGAAATATATCCTTGTACCATCAAAAATGGGTTAAGGATGGACATCTTAATTTTTGGAGTAAGGAGCAGGTTTTTTCTCCTTGATCTCCAATGGATCCAGTAAAATGATCTATAATTATTTGAAGAAGATTATATAGAAAGGTTTTTTTCATTTGGAATATCCTTAGTACTTAAGTCAATTTCGCTAAGGAGGTCTTCCCGTTGAGGAACAGTGAGAAAATTATCCCACCATCCTTTTAGAGTTCCAGAGAATCCTGAAATGATGGCTCGAGTGACAATATGAGGTTTTGCTTGATGTCTAGATTGAACAGCAGTAGCAAACATAAGTATTCGATGAAGGGTATGAATGATTTGATGTTTAGAAAGTCAATCAATATTCCATTCATATAAAGAATCTCCATCATAGGAATTTCCTACGAAATGAGTATTTTCCTCAAATAATAAATCAGGAGGAGTGGGTTTTTTATAATAATGTTTTTCCAAATTTTTCTTTGGATAAGAAAGTTTTTGGATATCAAGAGGAGGATGGGGATCTTATAATTCTTGAAAAAGGTTTTGAACTTTTTCAATATTACTTGATTGATCAGTATTAGTTTCGGTTGAGGATTCATTTGAATCTTCATCCGATTGACTGATATCTTCAAGAGCTCCTACATACTTTTCACTTAAATTTAGAATTAAATTTTGAATGTCTTCAGAAGAGGGCCCTAACTTAAGAGCTAGTTTAGGAGGTGGTTGAATAAAAGGTTTCACAAATGGGTTTATGCTAGTAGAAGCTTTCTCTGAAGCTTTACTAGTTTTGGGGCTAGAAACCTTCTATTTAAGCATCTGATCAATTTTAGATTCTAGGCTAAAAAGATGATCAGTGATTATTTGAAGTATACTATTACTATAATTAAGTTGTTTAATTACAGTAATAAACTCCTTTAGAATTTGTGGATCAGAACTTATTTTTTCAAAGGCCAGTAATTCTAAAGGTTTATCATCCACCATTTTTACAACTTATGGAGGATAAGATGCTTCAATTATTTTTCCTTGCTCTGTTTGCCATTTTTTGGTAGTTAAAATAGCAACTTGAGCAAATTGAGTATAGTAACTGCAAAACCATGCTATGAAAGGAATAGTTGCTTTGGCTTGACTATTTCTTTCTCTCATTTTCTCAAAATATAAATCATTTATTTCGAGACATTGGTCTTGAGAAGTAAAACTTCTATACCAAGTATGAAAATTATCGTACTTTGGTTTGAAGTATTCCTTCAGAACAACCTCTCTAGTCTTAGAACCTATTGTGTAGCTCAATCTCTTCTTTGCATAAAGCAAGGTAGTGCTCATTCATCTGACAAGGATGAGCCTTAGTGGGAATGTCTCATTCATTGAAATTATCAATGTACGGGAGATCCACTACATGAGTCTTTCTTTCCCAGAAAGAAATTGGATTGTCACCACAAACTTCCTTTTGGAATTTTTGGTGGCAATTTTGAATTTTTTTCTTTGAATTTTGGGGAAGAAATTTGCTGTTTAAAAGTTAAACTAGCAATTTCTTCTTGTAAATAATTTATACGCATAGACTTATTATTAAGCCTATTCATTTCATTTATGGTAATTTCTTTAGGATTGGTGATAAAACGGAACGTGATTTCTTTATCCCAAAGAAAACACTGAATCCAGTATCATCAATTCTAGTGTTAGGCATTATTTTAAGAAGAAAAGGAGTTCCCAAAATAATGTGTTGTGTCAAATTTTTGACTAAAATAAATGACATTTGAATACAAATATCATCTTGACATATGGCCACAGATGATAATTTATACTTAATTTGTAAAGATTCACTGTCAGTTGTCTTTAACCGTTGGCTTATTTTTTCAAAATATTTAGAAGCAATTAATCTTTCTTTATTACAATTTAAATGTGCTCCACTATCAACTAGAGCAGTTAAATTTGGTAAAATAAATTCTTTATTTAAAATTAATTTAATGGAAATATACCATTTCTAGTATATTACCTTTTGCATATTTTGTAAGAAACCTGTTTCTTGATTAGAATCAGCTTCAATATTTTCAAATGAATTGGGCATCTTCTGATTAATTTCAAGATCCATTAGACGACCATTCTTTGCTCTTTCGAAATTTGCTAAACTTCTAATTTTAGTTTCTTTAATTCAGTCTTTAGCTCTGCTAAAGAAGTTGAATTAGAAGATGATGTACTTGCCTCAGATTTTCTCTTAAATACTTCAGATAAGGAGTATATAGGAGGCTTGTAATTAAATTTTTCTAATTTATCTTTCTTCTTATCATTAAGAAGATCGATAATTTTATCACGAGTTAAATCATCTTCAACTTGTGCTAAAAGTTTAATTAATTGGTCTTTTTGCTCGTGGGTGAGTGTATACAGACCTTTCATATTTAATATATTTTTATAATAGTCTATCTGTTGATAGGACTTGCAACAGTTAGACTTATCAGATTTATCAGAATCTGATGAGGATGAAATATGATCTTCTTCTTCTTCTGATTCTTTTTCAGAATCAGAGGATGTAAGCTAATTTTCATCGTTTTGTTTTAACTCGTCAATTTGAAGTTCATTTTAACATCTTCTTGGATGCATCTATTTGTGTAATGACTTATCATCACATTTATACATTTATTACTATTGTCTCTTTGGTTTTAGAACTAATGAGAGTGTCTTTTGTGCATGAATTTATCATTTTTTTATCTGATTTTTTTTCATGTTGAAAAAATATTGTGATTTTTTGTATTTAGAAGATAAGGATGTGATCATGGTTGAATTGCTCATAAATTTCCAATTTGTTTGTGTTCAAAGACTTCTCTTTTATTTGATCTTTTAATTTAATCGATTAAGAAGAGTGACTTTCAAATTTCTAATTCAGGTTTTCCACCATTTTACAAGATGAAGGATAAGATGCTTCAATTATTTTTCCTTGCTCTATTTGCCATTTTTGGTAATTAAAATCAACTTGAGTAGATTGAGCATAATGCTTTCAAACCATGCTATAAAGGAATAGTTGCTTTGGCATTCTTTTCTCATTTTCTTGAAATATAAATCATTTATTTTGGAACATTGGTCTTGAAGTAAAACTTCTATACAGTACAAAAAATTATCATACTTTGGTTGGAAATATTTCGAATTTAACCTCTAGTCTTATCTATTGTGCTCATTAAGACTAAAGTTCATTTTTAATGGATAGATTGATTTTCTCTCCTTTAGATGATAAATGATTTTTTGTTTGAAAATTGATGGTTCAATGTGAACCATGATCTAGACTTCATTTTAAAAGAACCACAAAGTGTGATGGATGATTCTTCAACATGAATCAGTTTGAATTATCATCCATCTTGATTAATGGAAGTCTTTAGCATTTGATGGTATGTCCTTGATGATACCATCTCATTCCATTTAATCTATTAGAAATATGGGATCTTCTTATTTGTTTTAATAGTTATTTTTGAAAATATGAATATTTAGAGTATTTAAAACTCAAAAAATGAATTAAAATTACAATAGTTTAAAAGAAATCATAACCATAAAATGTAAATATAATTTTACAAAGATTTATATCGAAAGAGATAAACTCATTGGAAGATGTTAAAATAACATGACATGGCTAGTCTCTACAACACTCATAATTGAGATGAAAATTTGCCATCTCTTATTCTAAAAAAAATTTAGTCCTGAAAAGTTTGAATCTTTCAGTATCATCCCTAGATGAATATATTTAAAATATTGCATATATTTATGTAGATCTTCAAACATTAGTAGATAAATATGATAGGTCTGTATACGCTAACCCATGAGCAAAATAACCAATTAATTAAACTTTTAGCATAAGTTGAAGATGATTCAACTCGTGATAAAATTATCAATCTTCTTTATGATAAGAAGAAAGATAAACTAGAAAATTTTAATTATGAGCTTCCTATATACTCTTATCAGTATTTAAGAAAAATAAGTTCTTCATCTTCTAATTACTTCTTTTCTCTAAACTGAATTAAAGAAATTAAAAGTAGAAGTTGACATTAAAAATAAATGAATGGTGTCCAATGGATCTTGAAAATCGAATGATCATTTAATATCAATTCTAATCAAGAATTTTCTTACAAATATAAGGCATACCAAATGGTATATTTCCATTAATTATAAATAAAATTTATTTAACAAATTTAACTGCTCTAGTTGATAAGTGAAATTATGAAGGAATAATTCTTCTAAATATTTTGAAAAAAACTAAGTTAAATAGAAATGAGACTTTATAAATTAAGTATAAATTATCATCACATTGTTTGTAAAGATGATATTTGTATTCAAATGCCTTTTATTTTAGTCAAAAATTTGACACAACACATTATTCTTAAAATAATGCTATCAGAATTGATGATCTTGAATTAATTTTCTTTAGGATAAAAAATCACATTTATCACCAATCCTAAAGAAATTATCATAAATGAAATGAATAGGAAAAGTCTATGCATATAAATTATTTAGAAGAAATTGAGTTTAACTTTTAAATTCCCCAAAATTCAGTAAGGAAGTTTTGACAAAATGAAGACTCATGTAGTGGATCTCTCACATGATACTTTGAGACATTCCACTATCATCTTGTTAGATGAAACGAGCACTATCTTTATGCAAAGAAAGTTTCTGATTTATTAAGAGGAATAATTAATTCTATACTCTTGGGCATCATTCTATGTTATGAATTTTGAGAAAGAACTTGTAAAATAAACAAGCGTTAAACAAAGTTTTAAAATGGATCAGATATCCAATTCTTAATAAAAGGGATTTATTAAATAGATTACATAATGCAAAAATATTTTCCAAATTTGATTTAAAATGATTTTGGCTGATAAAGAATCGGATTTATAAAATAGCATTTACGGTTCGGACATTACGAATGGAGCATGCCCTTTGGTTTAAAAATGCCTTAATTTGATATCATGAATAATATATTTAAAGATTATTTTAAATATATTTTAGTCTATATTGATGATGTTCTCAAATAATATTGATCTTTACCATCTAAAATATTTAAATGGTTAATTTTAAAAATGTTATTTATTTGAGCCAAAATCAAATTATTTCAAAGAAATAAGATTTTTAGCCATAATATATCTTCTATTATATTAATAAGTATTGAATTGCTATTTCGATATTATTTTAGATAAAACCAACTATTAGAGCTCTCAATTATAGTGATTTATCAAATCTTGCCAAAGATACATTACTCTTTGTGATAAGAAAGAATCACCATGGATACATTTGATCATAAATTAAAGAAATGGTTCAAAACCTTCCTTGTCTTAAGCTTGCGGACCCACTAGTTTCAAAATTGTTGAACAGATGCCTCGATAAGGTATGGAGGTATCTTAAAGCGTGAAAGAATTCTAAAGAAGAATTAGTTCACTTTGTTTTACGTAAATGAATCCTTTCAAAAGTATTCCATTATCAAAAAAAATCTACTGATTAAGTGCATCTCAAAATTCTAAGATGATTTACTTAATCAATTATTTTCTCTCCTTAGATTCGTTTCCTCGGTCAAATACATCATTCAACAAGATGTTAAAAATTTCAAAATAAATTTTTTGCATTCTTTCTAGATTTCTACATTGAATTCATTAAAGGTAATGAAAATTCTCTTTAATTTTGCATGAATTCTTGCAAGGATGATTGGATCACCGCATGGAAGAATGACCACTAAGGAAGTCCTTCTTTTCATGGAGGTCTGGCGCTCTAATGGCAAAGATTCAATTTCTTGGCATGATGATTTTAAAACTATCTTTATGGTACTTCCTCTTCTACGTTGAAAGGGTGAACCCTCTAAAAAAAGCTGCAACACCATCCCAAAGATGTGGTTTAGAACTGTTTATTTCTCTAAAGAAATAAAATAAAATATTATTGAAATTAATCTCATTATTCAATAAATAATCTGGGCCTTATTTGAAAGATATTTGGAAACAATCATTTCTCATTTGAATCTAATCTCTCAAGAAATTATAAAAAATCTTAATACAATTAAAGTGTATTGAGATTAATCTTTGATCAAGCGAACCATATAATTTATTTAGCAAATGCGTATACAAAAAATCTTTATCAAAGTGATGATCTAACTCATTCCAAGAGAAAAATGTATTCTTATCCTCCCATTTACAAAATTAATAAATTATGGTGCTGTAAATGATGAAGGCCTTCTTCCTTGATGACAGAAGGCATTCATGGATGTTCATAATGAACAAAGATATTATCAACAAAGAACTTCATGGTTCTTTATGGTGGAACTATTTTGATTAAATATTCATCCAATCAAAAGTCTTCAATGGCGGATGAAGTTGAAAATGAGGATTTAAAATTATTCAAGGAAAATCTTGCTCATTTTTTCACGGACCAAATCCCATGGATTTGGGTTGGAACGTTATATTTGGAAAGGACCTTTAATGATTGGTTCCAAGATAATTTTTTACTAAAATGGTAGAATTCAATCAACATTGAGGATAAGCTCAAGCAAATTAAAACATTATTAAAACTTATTACAATTAACAATCCCTCAAAAAATTTATGGATTTTTATCGATAGATGAGATACTAAAATCAAAGGCGTTATCCTCATGGATAGATTCAACATAAGCGTCTCAAAAAATCTACAAAATTACTCAAGGTGTTTAATCACATATCTGACTTTAGTCTTAGTCGATGTGGAATCCAGAAACTTAAATTCATAAAGCAACCAGAAGAAATAATGCTACTTTCCAAAGTAGCTTATCTTCACCAACCACTTTACATAAAGTGGGTCCACCAAAATTTACTTTCCAAAGTAGCCATCTTATAATATTTTTTTTCTCAGCAAAGTATCTTTTTTATTTTATAATAGTAGCTTTGCTTAACAGGAAAGTTTTTATTTAATAATTATACTATTGCTTAGCTTTTAAGCAACGTTTCTTTTTTATTTAATAGTTGTACCTTTGCTTCTAAGCAAAGTCTCTCCTGTGCCTCCACCTTTATATAAGGAGGCTCTGTCTATGTATTATGTGTGCTCAATTTTCCCTTCTCTTCTTCTCTTCTATTCTCCTCTTGTACTCTCCTCAGTTCTTCCTTCACCTTTCTTGTCATCATGTAAAATTTTTTTATCTTTAATAAATAAGTTCTTTTATATCTTGGTTTAAGTCTATGATGATGTAAATCACGGAGGAAAGATGTTAGTGATTTTTTTATTACTATCCATGCTTTGGATGAAATACTGTTCATTCCTCTCATGGCTTTATCATCTTCTTAAATGATAGTAATTTGTGATGATAGTTATAAGTTCATTTTGTTGATGGGATAATTCTCTGTTTATATTCCATCTTCATTAAAATGGCCATAAATACTAGAGGCTTGAAGGGTTGTAAGTCTATTGTCTTGACTAAGATAATTCTCTAATGGAGGTTTATACTTAGTTTATTTTATCCTTATGTGGTGATTTGTTTTTAAAATCTCTAAAATTCTCATTTTTTCATGAACATCTCTTTTGCACTAATGGTATTTAATTTCAATTATGAGAAAACTTATCTTTATGTTCTTCTTCAACATGATTTGAAAAATATAAAAGAGAATTTTATGTTGTTGCACTTTATCAAATCATAATTAATTTTTCAATCAACGAATAATATCATATTCATAAAAAGAAAATCTTCTCATTTTTTTGGTATGGCTTTTGAGTAACTTATCATTGGAGAATAATAATTTAATCAAGAACAAATTTTCTCTTGAATGAAGAACTAAATAGATGGTTTCCCAAAATTGATAAAACTATAATTTATCAATTTGAAACCTTTGATTAAGAAAATCTTTGAAACTGAACAAAGTATAGATCAAATGGATAAATTTATCTAATATATTTAAATATATACAAGACTTTAAATATATTCATATAGGGATGATCTGGATAGCATTCAAACCTTTAACCCTTAAAGGTCTAAATGCTTATTTTATAGCAAATAAGAGATGGCGGCACTCAGGCTCAATCTAATGAGTGTTGTAACTAGCATGTGGGCTTTATTTCAACAATTTATCGAGTTTATCTCTTCGATATAAATCTTTTTTTAGCTCTAAAATTACATTTAGCTTTATGGTTATGATTTCTTAGTTACGGATTGCTCTAATTTTGAAAATATTTTGAGTTTTAAATACTCTAAATCTTAGAGTTCAAAACTGTTAACCATAATGACTATTTCGATGAAATAAATAGCATCCCTTGCTACTAGAGATTAAATGGAATGGTATTTCGAGAATCATGGACTATATATGCATTCAAACCTTCCATTAATCAAGATAGGTCGGATAATTCAAACTGATGGCGATGTTGAAATTCAACCCCTTGATCATCACACTTCCCGTTTCTATCCCTTCAAAACCTCAAGTCTAGATCAGATGGTTCACACTCTGAACCATTGATACCTTTAAACAAAATCATATCTATCATTGTGAGAGAAAATTATCTCACTCCATGAAATGAACTTTAGTCTTAATGAGCTACAATAGGTTAAGACTAGAGTTATTACGAAGGAATACTTCAACCAAGTACAATAATTTTTGTACTTGGTATAGTTTTACTTCTCAAGATCAACATTGAAATAAATGATTTATATTTTGAGAAAATGAGAAAAAATAGTAAACCAAAGCAACTATTTTCTTTAGTATGGTTTTAGATTCTTATGCTCAATCTCAAGTTGCTATTTTAACTACCAAAAAAATGGCAAGCAGCAAGAAAAATAATTGAAGCATCTTATCCTCCATCGATTGTAAAAATGGTGGATGATAAACTTTAAATTAGCACCTTGAAAATAAGTTTTAGATCCATAAATTCTAAAAGAATTTATTACTGTAATTAAACAACTTAATTATAGTAATAATATACTTCAAATAATCATTGATCATCTTTTTAGCCTAAATTTTAAAATTGATGGATGCTTAAAGGTTTAGAAACTAGCAAAGCTTGACTTCTACTAGTATAAACTCATTTTGTGCCTTTTACAACCACCTCTAGCGGCTCTTAAGTTAAGACCCTCTTAAGACATTGAAATTTGATTCTAAATTTAGTAAAAGTATGTAGGAATCTTGAAGATATCAGTCAATGATGATGATTCAAATGAATCCTCAACCAAATCTTGATCAATCATAATATTGAAAAAGTTCAAAACCTTTTCAATTATAAGATCCTCATCCTCCTTTTGATATCCATAAACTTTCTTATCAAAGAAAAATTTGAAAAAAACATTTAAAATTAACCATTTAAATATTTTAGATGGTTAAGTGTTAGATCAATAGTATTTGAGAACAAGAACATCATCAATATAGACTAAAATATATTTAAAATAATCTTTAAATATATTATTCATGATATGCTAAATTAAGGTGCATTTTTTAAACCAAAGGGCATTAAGTTCCATTAATGTCCAAAGACATAAAATGCTGATTTTATAGCGTCGATTCTTTTTATCGATGCAATATCACGATTTTAAATCAAATTTGGAAAATATTTTGCATTATGCAATCTATTTAATAAATCCCTTTTATTATGAATTGAATATATCCATTTTAAAACTTTGTTTAGCGGCTTGTATACAAGTTGCGGTCTTCCTCTTTCCTTTTCAGAATTCATCAGAATGTATGACTCAAGAGGTAAGTTAAATTATTCCTTCTTTAATAAATCAATCTCTTCTTTGCATAAAAGCAAGGTAGTGCTCTTCACAAGGATGAGCTTTAGTGAATGTCCATTCATTGAAATTATAAATGTGAGATCCCATCTTTCTTTTAGCTGGGTTGTCTCAGACTTCCTTTTGGAATTTTGGTGGAAATTTTGAATCTTTTCTTTGAATTTTGGGAAGAAATTTTTGTTTAAAGTTAAACTCAAATTCTTCTTGTAAATAATTATATGCATAAACTTATTATTACTATTCATTTCATTAATGATAATTTCTTTAGGATTGGTGATAAAATGGAATGTGATTTCTTTTAAAACACAATTCATTATCATCATTCTAATGATAAATTATTTTAAGAAAAGGAGTTCCAAAATAATGTGTTTATCAAATTTTGACTAAAATAAAGCATTTGAATACAAATATCATCTTGACACCCATTTTGCTTGGTCATCAATGCATGGTGATGTAAAAATCTAACATCCTTTTCTATTTATTCTTGCTCACACTTTTATATATCACGGTTTAAGTCTATCGAGCGATAAATAGAAAAGAATAAATTTATTCTTGCTTTAAATGAAGCGATACTATTCCTCCCATGGCTTTATCCCATTTGTCGTAATGGCCATATTAGTGATGCATGATAAGTCCTATTTGTTGGTATGATAATTCTTTGGTAGGTTTATATTCCGTCATCATCATAAATGGCGTAAATCCTGTGCTTAGGGCTGTAAATTCTATTCTTGTTGACGTCTGGAAGATAATTCTCTAATATTTTATACTTAGTTTATTTTATCCTTATGATTTGTTTCAAACTCTCCCTCATCTTCCTCTCCCTTTTTCCCCTTTTTTATATGAAACTTCTTACAAACTTCTAATCTAACGATTAGGAGAAATAATAATTTAATCAAAATTTTGAAACTTGCATTAAGTGTTAGAAATGGCGAGCATATGGGATGCTAATAGAATTATTTTGATTAGAGTAGTTATCATTTTGGTTGAACAATTTTAACTCTAATTTATAGTATAAAACTCAAAAATGAATTCTGAAAATTAGAGCAATAGTTTTGAACTAAGAAATCATAACCATAAATTAACTAATTTTAGAGCTTCAAAAGATTTATATCGAAAAGATAAACTCAGTTGGGAAGGTGTTGAAATAAAGCGGAAGACATATAGTCTCACAACAATCATTAGGGATTTGAGCCCATTGAAGGCATCGCCATCTCTTCTTGCTAAAATAGAAGCATTTAGACCTTTGGGTTAAGGTTTGAATGCTATCTATCTCATCCCTATATGAATATATTTAAAGTCTTGCATATATTTATCAGATCTTTGTTAGTAGATAAATGGTTTTCTCCATTTGATCTGATAATAGTTTATTCTACATTTTCAAGATTTTCCTTAAAATCAAAGGTTCCAAATGATAATGATAATGGAATATTGATGGACTTTTGACATCAAATCATTCATACCCTTCTTGAATGCTTTGTGTTTACTACTTGCATTCAATCAAGACATCGAAAAACCTCATATTATCGAGCCATCATTTCTCGGAACTTTGGGATGGTGGGATAATCTCATTTGTTCCTCAAGGAAGACCTCCTTAGAGATTGACTTAGAATAAGTATCTTCAAAAGAAAATCCAATGAAAATTGGGTCTATAATCTTCTTCAAACAATTATAGATCATTTGGATCCATTGGAGATCAAGGAGAAAAAACTTGCTTTACTCCAAAAATTAAGATGTCCATCCTTAACCCATTTTGATGGTACAAGGATATATTTCTAGCGTCATGACACTTTATGATGCCAGCCTTCTTAAAAAATTCATTGAAGGCCTTTGATATTTTGAAAGGTTAAGGTTTCTCTCTTTGCCATATGATGGAACCATCTTGAAACCTAACATATGGAACCTTATTATTTATGCATGTATTAAAATCGGTCTAGCAATGCTTTGATCTTAAATTAAAGATCAAATGAAGAGAAATCTTGTATCGAAATGAATTTGAGCAATTCAAGAATGATCCTCTATCCTTTATCTTCCAAACACAAGGGAAAAACATGAAAAACTATTTCTCCTAAGCATGAAAAAGCACGTCATAAAAAATGTGATAAATTCACGCATAAACACAGGCACTCTTGTCCCTCTGGTTCTAAGACCAAAGAGATAAGAGAAATAAAGTATTATAAATGTGGTCATACATGTCATTATGCAAACAGATGCACTATCAAGAAGAAGTTAAGTGAAACTTGCGAAATTAAAACAAATCCGATGAAAATTACACATCGATTACGAAAAGAATGAGAAGAAAAAAAAAGATCATATTTCATCTTCATCCTCATCGATTGATAAATCGATATATGTCTAACTTAATACAAGTCCTTGGTAGACTATTATAAAAATATAATAAATATGAGTGCGTATCGCTCACCCACGAGCAAAAGGACTAATTAATTAAACTTTTAGCACAAGTTGAAGATGATTCAACTCGTGATAAAAATATCATTCTTCTTAATGATAAGAAGAAAGATAAACGAGAAAAATTTAATTACAAGCCTCTTATATAATCCTTATCAGAAGTATTTAAGAAAAAAATCTAAGGCAAGTTCTTCATCCTCTAAAAAATCTGAGGCGAGTCTTCTGACGGCGTCGATGTGGAATCCACTAGAGAAACTTAAATTCATAAAGCAGACCCACCAGAAGAAATAATTGCTACTATTCGAAAGTAGCCGCTTATCTTCACCAGCAAGGAACCTATTTTACAACTCATAAAGTGGGTCCCACCAAATAAAATAATTGCTACTTTCCAAAAGTATCCATCTTATAATATTACGTACCTTTGTAACCTCTAAGCAAAATTATATTTTTATTTAATAATAGTAGCTTTGCTTAACATAAGTTTCTATTTAATAATAATTATACCGTTGCTTCTAAGCAACATTCTCTTTGTTTAATAATTGAACCTTTGCTTCAAGCAAAGTCTCTCTTGCCTACCTCTATAGGAGTATGCTATTATTAAGTGTGCTCAGTGCTCAGTTTTCCCTTCTCTTCTTCTCTTTTATTCTCCTATTGTACTCTCCTTAGTTCTTCCTGCTTCCTGCCTACTGTCATCGTGTAAGTACTTTTTAGTTTTTAATAAATAAGTCTTTGTTATATATCCTGGTGTAAGTCTGAATATTTACTTCCAGTGAAGGCTATTGGCATCATAAAGTATCATGACCGTCTTTAGAAATATATCCTCTTTACAAGATCCTCATCCTCCTTGATATCTCTCCTTAGTTCTTCCCCTTCTTCACTCTTGTCATCATGTAAGAACTTTTTAGTTTTTAATAAATAAGTCTTTGTTATATATCCTAGATTAAGTCTGGTATCAGATCCATGATGGGGTAAATCCCTGGGGAGGGGAAGGATGTTAGTGATTTTTTTTTACATATCACCATGCTTTGGATGAACCAGTACTTTATATATTCCTCCCATGGCTTTATCCCATCTTTGTCACAAATGGCCATCCCTGTTGCGTGATGCTTGATAGGGTTATAAGTCCTGTTTATTGTTGACCATCTGGGATAATTCTCTGGTAGAGGTTTATATTCTCGTCTTTGTCACAAACGGCTGTAAATCCCTATTGCGAGAGGCTTGAAAGGGTTGTAAGTCCTGTTCTTGTTGACTGCCTGGGAAGATAATTCTCTAATGGAGGTTTATACTTAGTTTGTTTTATCCTTATGTGGTGATTTGTTTCAAATTCTCCCTGCATCATCTTCCTCTCTCCCTTTTTTTCCTTTTGGTTATATGGCTTCTACTTCTTCTGAAGTAACTTCTAATCTAACGATTAGGAGAAATAATAATTTAATCAAGAACTCTAAAATGATAGAGTTCCCCTTGAATGAAGAAGACCTAAATAGATGGTCTCTCCCCAAGATTGATAAAACTATCATTTATCAATTTGGAACTTTTGATTTTAAGGGAAAATCTTCAGTGAAAATTGTAGAACAAACCATTACTGTATATCAAATGGATAAAACCATTTATCTACTAATATTTGAAGATCTGCATAAATATATGCTAGATTTTAAATATATTCATCCTAGGGTTTCTATCCTTTTGAACCTGGAATCTAGATCAGGATGGTTCCACCACACACTCCTGAACCATCGATCGAGGCCCTTCGCCTAAACAAAAATCATATCTATCATCTAGTGAGAGAAAATCAATCACCCACTCCATTTGAAATGAACTTTAGTCTTAATGAGCTACACAATAGGTTCTAAGACTAGAGAGGTTGTTCTGAAGGAATACTTCCAACCAAAGTATGATAACTTTCATACTTGGTATAGAAGTTTTACTTCTCTAGACCAACGTCTCGAAATAAATGATTTATATTTTGAGAAAATGATAGAAAGAAATAGTCAAGCCAAAGCAACTATTCCTTTCATCACATGGTTTTGTAATTACCATGCTCAATCTGCTCAAGTTGTTGTTTTAACTACCAAAAATGGCAAACAGAGCAAGGAAAAATAATTGAAGCATCTTATCCTTCATCAGTTGTAAAAATGGTGGATGATAAACCTTTAGAATTAGCGGCCTTCAGAAAAATAAGTTCCAATCCACAAATTCTATAATATTCTATTTTATTTCTTTAGAAAAATAAAAAGGTTCTTGTGCAACGACATCTTTCAGGGATGGTGTTGCAGCTTTTTTTAGAGGGTTCACCCTTTTCAACCATAGTTGAAGAGGAATTACCATAAAGATAGGTTTTCAAATCAATCAGGCGAATTGTTGAATTGACTGGATCTTTGCCATTAGAGCCACGACCTCCACGAAAAGAAGGACTTCCTCGGTTAAGAGTGGTCATTCTTCGATGCGAGGATCCACGATCGTCTACAAGAATTGAGAAAATCAGAATTTTCATTACCTTTGATGATTGATTTCAAAATGAATCTGAACCGATTACCATGATGCAAAATTTGTTTTGAAACTAAATTTTTGACATCTTGTTCAATGATGTATTTGACTGAGGAATAGTTAATATGAAGGAGAAAATGCTGATTAAGTAAATCATCTTGGAATTTTGAGATGCAATTAATCACAGAAAGCATTTCTTTTTTGATAATGGAATACTTTTGTTGAGTAGGATTCCATTTACCAGAAACAAAGCAAACTAATTCTTCTTTAGAATTCTTTTGCTGCTTTAAGATACCTCCATAGCCCTTATCAGAGGCATCGGTTTCAACAATTTTGAAACTAGTGGGGTCAAGATTAAGACAGGGAAGGTTTTGAACCCTTTCTTTAATTTTCTCACCATGGTATGAGTCAGACCATGGTGGGGATTCTTTCTTAATCCAAAGAGTGGTGCATCTTTGGCAAGATTTTGATAAAATTACATAATTGAGCTCTTAAGAGCGCAGAAGCGGTTTTATCTAAAATGATATCGAGATTTGTTAGCAAATTCAATACTTCTATTAATTGGTATAATAGAAGCATTGGATATTTTATGGCTTTGAAATAATTTGATTTTTGGCTCTGAAATGACTAATCCATTTTTTAAAATTAACCATTTAAATGTTTTTAGATGGTAGAAGTATTCATCAATAGTGTTTGAGAACACAAGAACATCATCAATATAGACTAAAACATATTTAAAATAATCTTTAAATATATTATTCATGATATGTTGAAATTGAATTCCAAAAGGGCATTTCCATTCATCTTAAATGAAAATATATTTTATATTTTGATTATATCTAATTTTAAAAAATTGAAACTTTTTATAAAATATTGAATCCATTCCTTTTATAATTTATACATAAATCTAAACCTTTCTTTAAAAATTAGAATGCGTGCATACGCTTTAGGATGAGCTTTAGTGAGCTATTCATTGAAATTATCAATGCGGAGATCCACTACATGAGTCTTTCTTTCAGAAAGATTGGGTTGTCTCACGAGACTTCCTTTTGGAATTTTGGTGGCAATTTTGAATTTTTCTTTAAATTTTGGGGAAGAAATTTGGTGTTTAAAAGTTAAACTCTTCTTGTAAATAATTTATATGCATAGACTTATTATTAAGCCTATTCATTTCATTTATGATAATTTCTTTAGGATTGGTGATAAAACGGAATGTGATTTCTTTATCCCAAAGAAAATGATGAATTCCAATATCATCAATTCTAGTGATAGGCATTATTTTAAGAAGAAAAGGAGTTCCCAAAATAATGTGTTGTGTCAAATTTTTTACTAAAATAAAAGGCATTTGAATACAAATATCATCTTGACATATGACCACAGATGATAATTTATACATAATTTATAAAGATTCATTACCTTTAACTTTTTTTCAAAATATTTAGAAGGAATTATTCCTTCTTATACAATTTAAATCCTCGTTATCAACTAGAGTAGTTAAATTTGGTAAAATAAATTCTTTATTTATAATTAATTTAATAAAAAATACTATTTTTATTTCATTTTCATATTTTGTAAGAAACATGTTTCTTGATTAGAATGAATATGAATTTTAAATCTTAATTAATTTCAAGATCCATTTACGACCATTCATTTGCTCTTTCGACTTTAATTTGAACTTCTAATTTTAGTTTCTTTAATTAATCTGCTAAAGAAAATAGAAGATGATGTACTTGCCTCAGATTTTCTCTTAAATAGATAAGTATATATGAGGCTTGTAATTTTTTCTATTTTATCTTTCTTCTTATCATTAAGAAGATCGATAATTTTATATGAGAATCATCTTCAACTTTGCTAAAAGTTTAATTAGTTGGTCTTTTGCTCAGGTGGCGTATGTATCATTATTATATTTTTATTATATCTATAACAGCTTAAAATAGTTAGACTTATCAGATATATCAGAATCTGATGAGGATGAAATATGATATTCTTCTTCTTCTGATTCTTTTTCAGAATCAGAGGATGGAAGCAGAATTTTCATCAGGGTTTATTTTAGCCCGTCATCAATCTGAAGTTCATTTAACTTCTTTTTTTTTTGCACATGATTTAATGTTTTTTCATTTATATTTTTATTTCTCTTGTCTCACCCAGCAAAAGACCAATTAAGTAAACTTTTAGCATAAGTTGAAGATGATTTTGATAAAATTCGATCTTCTTAATGATAAGAAGAAAGATAAATTAGAAAATTTCAATTTCCTCTATATATATCGTATTTAAGAGAAAATACAAGTATCATCTTCTAACAAACTTCTTTAACGAGCTAAAACTAATTAAAGAAATTAAAAGTAGAAGTCTTTCCAACATTCAAGAATGTGATTTCTGACATTTTTTATATATCCTGGTTTTAAATCAAATTTGGAAAAGAGTTTTGCATTATGCAATCTATTTAATAAATCCCTTTTATTATGAATTGGATATCTGATCCATTTTAAAACTTTGTTTAACGGCTTGTAATTTATTACAAGTCGCGGTCTCCCTCTTTCCTTTTCTGCCGAATTCATAACATAGAATCAGCTCCAAGGGGAGTAGGATTAACAAATTATTCTTTTCTTTAATAAATCAGTAATTTCTTCTTTGCATAAAACAAGGTGGTGCGTTCATCCAGGATGAGCCTTTGGAAATATCTCTCTCATTGAAATTATCAATGTCGGAGATCCACTACATGAGTCTTTCTTTCCCGAGAGAAAGCATTGGGTTGTACAAACTTCCTTTTGGAATTTTGTTTTAATTTTCTTTTTCTTTGAATTTAGGGGAAGAAATTTGCTATTTAAAAGTTAAACTAGCAATTTCTTCTTGTAAATAATTTATATGCATAGACTTATTTTTAAGCCTATTCATTTCATTTATGATAATTTCTTTAGGATTGGTGATAAATAGAATGTGATTTCTTTATCCTAAAGAAAACCGAATTCCGATATCATCAATTCTAGTGATACATTATTTTAAGAAGAAAAGGAGTTCCCAAAATAATGTGTTGTATCAAATTTTGACTAAAATAAAGGCATTTGAATACAAATATCATCTTGACACATCCAAATAATAATTTATACTTAATTTGTAAAGATTCATTCATTTGCTTTTAACGTTGGCTTATTTTTCAAAATATTTAGAAGAAATTATTCCTTCTTGTATACAATTTAAATCTCTATCAACTAGGCGTTAAATTTGGTAAAATAAATTCTTTATTTATAATTAATTTAATGAAAATATACCATATATTGCCTTTTGCATATTTTGTAAGAAACCTGGTTCTTGATTAGAATCGATTTCTATGTTTTCAAATAAATTGGGCGTCTTCTGATTAATTTCAAGATCCATTAGATGATCATTCATTTGCTTTTGCTCAGCTTTAATTTGCTGAACTTCTACTTTTAATTTCCTTAATTCAGTCTTTAGTTCAGATAAAGAAGCTGAATTAGAAGATGAAGAACTTGCCTCACATTTTTTCTTAAATACTTCTGATAAAGAGTATATAGGAGGCTTGTAATTAAATTTTTCTAGTTCATCTTTCTTCTTATCATTAAGAAGATTGATAATTTTATCACGAGTTGAATTATCTTCAACTTGTGCTAAAAGTTTAATTAATTGGTCCTTTGCTGGGTGGTATCATCAATCATATTTATTATATTTTATAATAGTCTAATTGGCGGACTTGCAGCATTAGACTTATCAATTATCGAGAATGAGGATGAAATATGATCTTCTTCTTCTTCTGATTCTTTTTCAAAATCAAAGGATGTAAGCAGAATTTTCATCAGGGTTTGTTTTAACCCGTCGTCAATTTGAAGTTCATTTAACATCTTCTTGACAGTGCATCTATTTGTGTAATGACCTATACGATCACATTTATAACATTTTATTACTATTGTCTCTTTGGTTTTAGAACTAGAGGGATGAGAGTGTCTGTGTTTGTGCATGAATTTATCACATTTTTTATGACGTGATTTTTCATGTTTAGGAAAAATAGTATTTCGTGATTTTTTCTTGTGTTTAGAAGATAAAGGACGTACCTGAGGGTCATAGTTGAATTGCTCACAGAATTTGCCAAGCTGTTTGTGTTCAAGTAGACGTTCTCTTTTCATTTGATCTTTTAATTTAAGATCAGAGCAGATTGCTAAACCAGTTTTAATACATGCAGAAATAAGATTTTCATATGTAAGGGTTTCATAGGGGATGGTTCCATCATAAAAATGAAGAGAAACCTTAACCTTTTTTAGCAAAAATAGGAAGGCCTTCAATGAATTTTTGCTTCCGGTGAAGGCTATTGGCATCATAAAGTATCATGGCGTCTAAAATATATCCTTGTACCAACAAAATGGGTTAAGGATGGATATCTTAATTTTTGGGTAAGCGGGTTTTCTTTGATCTCCAATGGATCAAAATGATCTATAATTGTTTGAAGAAGATTATAGAGAATTTTCATTAGGTTTTGTTCTTTTAGAAGATCCTTACTTGTCAATTTAGCTAAGGAGGTCTTCCCTTTGAGACAGTGAAAATTATCCCACCATCCTTTCAAAGTTCGGAGAATCCACGAATGATTTACTGCGACAATATGAGGTTTTGCTTGATGTCTTGATTGAGCGTTAGCAAACATAAGCATTTGAAGGGTATAAATGATTTGATATTAAAGTCCATCAATATATCCAATGCTTCTATTATACCCAAGAATTATTGAATTGAGGATCTTTTCCATTGGACCTCCATGAAAAGAAGGACTTCCTCAATTAGGAGTGGTCATTCTTCCATGCGAGGTGATCCACCCCATCGTCTCCAAGAATTCCGCAGTAAAATCGAAGAGAATTTTTATTACCTTTAATGAATTGATGAAATCAAAGCGGAGAAATGAATCATGCAAAAATTTTTTTGAAACTAACTTTTGACATCTTGTTCAATGATGTATTTGGAAGATCAATCTGAGAGAAAATCATTAAGTAAATCATCTTGGAATTTTGAGATGCACTTAATCACCTGCCTACTGTCATCGTGTAAGTACTTTTTAGTTTTTAATAAATAAGTCTTTGTTATATATCCTGGTGTAAGTCTGGTATCAGAGCCATGATGGGGTAAATCCCTGGGGAGGGGAAGGATGTTAGAGATTTTTTGTTACATATCACCAACCTTTGATGAACCAGTACTTTGTTCATTCCTCCCATGGGTTTATCTCATCTTCTTCGCAAATGGCCATCCCTGTTGCGTGATGCTTGATAAGGTGATAAGTCCTATTCTTGTTGACTGTCTAGGATAATTCTCTAGTAAAGGTTTATATTCCAGTCTTCATCGCAAATGGCCGTAAATCCCTATTGAGGCTTGAAAGGGTTGTAAGTCTATTCTTGTTGACTATAGGAAGATAATTCTCTAATGGAGATTTATACTTAGTTTGTTTTATCCTTATGTGGTGATTTGTTTCAAACTCTCCCCATCATCTTCCTCTCCCTTTTCCCCTTTTGGTTATATGGCTTCTTCTTAGTAACTAATCTACATGAGAAATAATAATTTAATCAAGAACTGAAATGGAGTTTCCCTTGAATGAAGAAGACCTAAATAGATCTCTCCCAAGATTGATAAAACTATCATTTATCAATTTGGAACTTTTATTTTAAGGAAAATCTTATGAAAGAACAGAACAAACCATTACTATAGATCAAATGGATAAAACCATTTATCTACTAATGTTTGAAGATCTGCATAAATATATGTAAGATTTTAAATATATTCATCCTAGGGTTTCTATCCCTTCTAAAACCTCAGAGAAGTCTAGATCGGATGGTTCACACACTCCTGAACCATTGGTCGAGGCCCTTTGCCTAAACAAAAATCATATCTATCATCTAGTGAGAGAAAATCAATCTCCCACTCCATCTGAAATGAACTTTAGTCTTAATGAGCTACATAATAGGTTCTAAGACTAGAGAGGTTATTCTGATGGAATACTTCCAACCAAAGTATGATAACTTTCATACTTGGTATAGAAGTTTTACTTCTCTAGACCAACGTCTCAAAATAAATGATTTATATTTTGAGAAAATCGAGAAAGAAATAGTCAAATAAAATATTCTTTTTAAGCATGGTTTTGCTTACTATGTAATGCTCAAGTTGCTATTTTAACTACCAAAAAATGGCAAGAGCAAGGAAAAATAATTGAAGCATCTTATCCTCCAGTTGTAAAATGGTGGATGATAAACCTTAAGTGGCCGGAAAAATAAGTTTTGATCCACAAATTCTAAAGAAATTTATCTTGTAATTAAACAACTTAATTATAGTAATATACTTCAAATAATCACGATCATCTTTTTTAGCCTAGAATCTAAAATCATCGGATGCTAAACAAAAGGTTTTAGCACGAAACTAGCTTCAGAAAAACCTTTTACTAATATAAACCCATTTGTGAAACCTTTTATCTAACCACCTCCTAAACTGACTCTTAAGTTAGGACCCTCTTCTGAAGACATTCAGAATTTGATTCTAAATTTAAGTGAAAAGTATGTAGGAGCTCTTGAAGATATCAGTCAATCGGATGAAGATTCAAATGAATCCTCAGATACTAATCAATCAAGTAATTGAAAAGTTCAAAACCTTTTTCAAGAATTACAAGATCTTCATCCTCCTTTTGATATCCAAAACTTTCTTATCAAAGAAAATTTGGAAAAATATTATTATAAAAAACCCACTCCTCCTGATTTATTATTTGAGGAAGATACTCATTTCATAAGAAATTCCTATGATGGAGATTCTTTATATGAATGGAATATTTATGGACTTTCTGAACATCAAATCATTCATACCCTTCATCGAATGCTTATGTTTGCTACTGCTGTTCAATTTAGACATCAAGCAAAACCTCATATTGTAGCCCGAGCCATCATTTCAGGATTCTCTGGAACTCTGAAAGGATGGTGGGATAATTTTCTCACTGTTCCTCAAAGGGATGACCTCCTTAGCGAAATTGACTTTAGTACTAAGGATCTTCTAAAAGAACAGCAAAAACCTAATGAAAATTTGGTCTTACATCCTCTGATTCTGAAAAACAATTAGAAGAAGAAGATCATATTTCATCTTCATCAGAATCATATTCTGATAAATTTGATAAGTCTAACTATTGCAAGTCACATCAATAGATAGACTATTATAAAAATATAATAAATATGTGACATCGTATATGCTCACTTGAGCAAAAGGACCAATTAATTAAACTTTTAGCACAAGTTGAAGATGATTCAACTCATGATAAATTCGATCTTCTTAATGATAAGAAGAAAGATAAACTAGAAAAATTTAATTACAAGCCTCTATATACTCCTATGAGTATTTAAGAAAAAATCTAAGGGTTCTTCATCTTCTAATTCACTTCTTTATCTAAACTAAAATTAAAAAAAAAAAAGAAGTTCAAATGAAAGGCTGAGAACAAATGAATGGTCATCGATGAATCTTGAGATTAATCAGAAGATGCCTAATTCATTTGAAATATAGATGCCAATTCTAATTGAGATCTAGGTTTCTTACAAAATATTCAAAAGGTAATATACCATAAATGGTATGTTTCCATTAAATTAATTATAAATAAAGAATTTATTTTACCAAATTTAACTGCTCTAGTTGATAGTGGAGCATATTTAAATTGTATACAAGAAGGAATAATTCCTTCTAAATATTTTAAAAAATTAGCCAGCGGTTAAAGGCAGCCGACGGTGAGTCTTTACAAATAAAGTATAAATTATCATCTGTGGTCATGTGTCAAGATGATATTTGTATTCAAATGCCTTTTATTTTAGTCAAAAATTTGACACAACACATTATTTTGGGAACTCCTTTTATTCTTAAAATAATGTCTATCACTAGAATTGATGATCTGGAATTTTGTTTTTCTTTGGGATAAAATAAATCACATTCGTTTTATCACCAATCTAAAGAAATTATCATAAATAAAATGAATAGGCTTAATAATAAGTCCATATAAATTATTTACAAGAAGAAATTGCTAGTTTAACTTTTAAATAGCAAATTTCTTCCCCAAAATTCAAAGAAAAAATTCAAAATTTTTAACAAAAATTCCAAATCGAAGTTTGTGGTGCCAATTGCTTTTTGGGAACGAGAGACTCATGTAGTAGATCTCCCATACAATGATACTTTCAATGAATGGGACATTCCCACTAAAGCTCATCCTTGTCATATGAACGAGCACTACCTTGCTTTATGCAAAGAAGAGATTGGTGATTTATTAAAGAAAGGAATAATTCAGCAATCTTACTCCTCTTGGGTTAGCATTCTATGTTATGAATTAAGAGGAAAGGAAAGAGGAAGACGACTTGTAATTAATTACAAGCCAAAGTTTTAAAATGGATCGGATATCCAATTCTAATAAAGGGATTTATTAAATAGATTGCATAATGCAAAATATTTTCCAAATTTGATTTAAAATCGGATATTGGCGGATCAATAAAAGAATGGGATCATATAAAATATTTGGTGCCCTTTGGACATTCGAATGGAGCGTAATGCCCTTTTGGTTTAAAATGCACCTTAAGAATTTACATATCATGAATAATATATTTAAATATTATTTTAAATATATTTTAGTCTATATTGATGATGTTCTTCTCAAACAATATTGATGAACACTAAAATATTTAAATAGTTAATTTTAAAAAATGGTTAGTTATTTGAGCCAAAATTAAATTATTTCAAAATAAGATTTTTAGGCCATAATATATCCAATGCTTCTATTATACCAATTAATAGAAGTATTGAATTTGCTAACAAATTTCCTGATATTATTTTAGAAAAAAATCAGCCACAGCGGTTCTTAGGAGCTCTCAATTATGTAGTTAATTTTTATCAAAATCTTGCCAAAGGTGCAGCCCCACTCTTTGACAGATTAAGAAAGAATCCCCCACCATGATCTGATACTCATACCATGCAAAATTAAAGAAACGGTTCAAAACCTTCCCTGTCTTAATCTTGTGGACCCCACTAGTTTCAAAATTGTTGAAACAAATGCCTCTGATAAGGGCTATGGAGGTATCCTAAAGCAGTGAAAGAATTCTAAAGAAAAATCAGTTTTCTTTGTTTCTAGCAAATGGAATCCTACTCAGCAAAAGTATTCCATTATCAAAATAGAAATACTTTCTATGATTAAGTGCATCTCAAAATTCCAAGATGATTTACTTAATCAGTATTTTCTCCTTTGTATTGACTGTTCCTCAGTCAAATACATCATTCAACAAGATGTTAAAAATTTAGTTTCAAAATAAATTTTTGCATCATGTGCATGACTCTTTGTATTGATTTTGACATCAAATTCATTAAAGGTAATGAAAATTCTCTTCACGATTTTTCGATTCTTGCGGGGAGATCGGGGTGGATCACCCCGCATGAAAAATGACCACTCTAACCAGGAAGTCTTCTTTCTTGGTTTAGAGGGGCTCTAATGATAAAGATCCGATCAATTCCACAGTTGGCATGATCGATTTAAATACATATCTTTCTGGTACTTCCTCTTCAACTACAGTTGAAAATGGTGAACCCTCTAAAAAAGCTACAACACCATCCCTAAAAGATGTCGTTGCACAAACACCTGTTTATTTCTCTAAAGAAATAAAATGGAATATTATTAAAATTAATCCCTCTTGAAAAGTTCAAATAATGTGTTGCCTTTTTGAAAGAAAATAAAGGCATTTGAATACAATCATCTTGAAAAATGTTTTGAACTTTTCAATTAATGATTGATGATTCATTTGGTTGGGATTCATTTTATAATCTTCATCATTAGTGATATCTTCAAGAGCTCTACATATTTTTTCTTATTTAGAATCAAATTAAGATGTCTTGAAGAGGTCCTAACTTAGAGCATTTAGGAGTGGTTGAATAAGGTTTCAAAATGGGTTTATACTAGTATAAGCTTTCTCGAAGCTTTTCTTAGTTGACTAAATTTGTCGATCTTATAGATTCTGATCAAGATGAACTATTACTATAATTAAGTTTTTTAACCGGATATATAACAAAGATGATCATTGATTCATAATTGGTCATTGCATTTGAAAAACCAATGTACATTTAGATGATTATGGTGAATCTCAAGTGAATCCAGCTAAAATCGATCTTTGAGATCCTTACGATAGTAATTCAACCTAACAAGGAACCATTGATTCACATTAGTGCTATATTAAGCTATGATGAAGGCCTTCTTCCTTCTCAATGACAAAGGTATTCATGGATGTTCATAATGAACAAAGATTCATCGACCATTCATTTGTTCTTGCCACTTTCATTTCTTGAACTTCTAAATTTCTCTTTAATTCAATCTTTAGTTCAAATAAAGCTGAATTAAGAGATGAAGAACTTGCCTATTTTCATACTTGATAAATATATGAGGCTAATTAAATTTTCTAGTTTATCTTTTCTTAATCATTAGAAGATCGATAATTTTATCTTGAATCATCTTTAACTTGTGCTAAATAATTTGCCTTTCTTAAATTATCTGACTATCATATTTATTATATTTTATAAAAGTCTCTCTTTGACTTTGATTACTTCTCAGATTATAAATGAGATGAAATAAATCTTTCTTCTTAAACTCTTTTTTAGTTTTAATAAATAAGTCTTTGTTATATATCCTCGTTTAAGTCTGGTATTAGAGCCATGATGGGGTAAATCCCTGGGGAGGGGAAGGATGTTGGAGATTTTTTGTTACATATCACCATGCTTTGATGAACCAGCACTTTGTTCATTCCTCCCATGGTTTTATCCCATCTTTGTCACAAATGGCCATCCCTGTTGTGTGATGCTTGATAGGGTGATAAGTCTATTTTTTGTGCACAGATAATTCTGTAGAGGTTTATATTCCATCTTATGAAATAGCCATAAATCTTTGCATTAGGCTTGAAAGGGTTGTAAGTCTATTCTTGTATCGGAAGATAATTCTCTAATGGAGGTTTATACTTAGTTTATTTTATTCTTATATGGTGATTTGTTTCAAACTCTCCCTGCATTATCTTCTTCTCTCCCTTTTTCTCCTTTTGGTAATATGGCTTCTACTTCTTCTGAAGTAACTTCTAATCAAACGATTAGGAGAAATAATAATTTAATTAAGAACTCTGAAATGGCAGAGTTCCCCTTAAATGAAGAAGACCTAAATAGATGGTCTCTCCCCAAAATTGATAATACTAGCATTTATCAATTTGGAACCTTTGATTTTAAGGGAAAATCTTCAGTGAAAATTGTAGAACAAACCATTACTGTAGATCAAATGGATAAAACCATTTATCTACTAATCTGAAGATGCATAAATATATAAGACTTTAAATATATTCATATAGGATAATCTGAGATAGCATTCAAACCTTTAACCCTTAAAGTCTAAATGCTTCTATTTTGCAAACTAAATGGAGATGCTCACTGGCTCAATCTCTAATGAGTGTTATAGAGACTAGCTTCATATTTTCAACACCTTTCCCAATGAGTTTATCTCTTTTCGATATAAATCTTTTGAAGCTCTAAAATTATATTTAGCTTTATGGTTATGATTTTCTTTACTATTGCCTAATTTTTGAATTCATTTTGAGTTTTAAATACTCTAAATCTAGAGTTTTCAGCAATGAATTTATTTGATTAGATCCTATCCATAGCTGGGAATGTGGTCCAATTTTCCATTAATCAAGATAGGTAGATAATTCAAATAGTTGATGGCGATGTTGAAATTCAACCTCATCGATCAACACTTCCTAGTTTCTATCCCTTCTAAAACTTGAGAGAATCTAGATGGGATGGTTCACTCACACCATTCCCTTCACCTAAAAAAATCATATCTATCATCGTGAGAAAATTAATCTCATCATGAATGAACTTTAGTCTTATGATATTCATAGAGGTTTGTTCTAAAGGAATACTTCAACAAAATAAGTAGTTTTAATAAATAAGTCTTTGTTATATCTCGTTTAAGTTTCTTAACAGATATATAACAAATATATTAAAAAAAAAAAAATGATAATATCTAGGAAAGAACTAAGAGTACAGAATAGAGAAGAGAGAAGGAAAACTACAATAATTTGCTAATTTTGTAAAAATGGAGGATAAGAATACATTTTCTTCAAATGGGTTAGACCCCATTGATTTGATGAAAGATCTTTTGCATTTCTATACAAAATTGTATGGTTTTATCATAGAACATGATTAATCTCAAAACTTTAATTGTATTAAGATTTTTCATAATTTTTCTTGAGATTACATTCAAATGGGAAAGATTATTTCTAAAATATCTTTCAAATAAAGCCCAGATTATTCTTGAATAATGGAGGATTAATTTCAATAATATTTTATTTTATTTCTTTAGAAAATAAGCAGGTTCTTGTAATCATCTTTTAGGGATGGTGTTGCAGCAAGAGGTTCAACCCAATCGTAGTTGAAGAGGAAGTACCATAAAGATAGGTTTTCAAATCAATGATTTATTTGAATTGATGGATCTTTGTCATTAGTCACGGCATGACCTAAGAAGGACTTTCGGTTAGGAGTGGTCATTATTCCAGGTGATCCACCTGATTGTCCTTAAGAATTCAAGAGAAAACCGGAAGAGAATTTTATTACCTTTAATGAATTTGAAAAGCGGAAAGCGATTGCCATGATGCAAAATTTATTTTGAAACTAAATTTTTGACATCTTGTTCAATGATGTATTTGACTGAGGAATAGTCAATACGAAGGAGAAAATGTTGATTAAGTAAATCATCTTAATTTTGAGATGCACTTTATCATAGAAAGCATTTCTTTTTTTGATAATGAAATACTTTGTGAGTAGGATTCACAGAAACAAAGAACTAATTCTTCTTTAGAATTCTTTGCTTTGATACCTCTAGCCCTTATCGAGGCATCGGTTTCAACAATTTTTAGTGGGGTCCAAGATTAAGGCGGGAAGGTTTTGAACCCTTTAATTTATTTTGTCAAATGAGTATGTCAGACCATGGTGGGATTCTTTCTTAATTTGTCAAAGAGTGGTACATCTTTGGCAAGATTTTGATAAAATCGCTACATGAGCTCAGAGCCATTTGCTTTTATCTAAAATGATATCAAAAAATTTGTTAACAAATTCAATACTTCTATTAATTGATATAATAGAAGCATTGGATATATTATGGCCTAAAAATCTTATTTCAGTGTGAAATAATTTGATTTTTGGCTCTGAAATGACTAATCCATTTTTTAAAATTAACCATTTAAATATTTTTAGATGGTTAAAGTGTTCATCAATAGTATTTGAGAACACAAGAACATCATCAATATAGAATAAAATATATTTAAAATAATTAAATATATTATTCATGATATGCTGAAATTGAAGGCATTTTTTAAGCCAAAGGGCATTATGTTCCATGTCTCTAAAGGGGCATTAAATCTTTTTTATATCGATTGTTTTATCCGGATGCGCCAATATCTTGATTTTAAATCAAATTTGGAAAATATTTTTTTATTATACAATCTATTTAATAAATCCCCTTTATTAGAATTGGATATCGATCCATTTTAAAACTTTTGTTTAATATAATTAATTAGTTCTGGTCTTCCTCTTTCCTTTTACAAATTCTTAACATAGAATGTGGTATAGCTCCAAGAAGAGTAGGATTGCTGAATTATTCCTTTCTTTAATAAATCAACAATCTCTTCTTTGCATAAAGTAAGATAGTGCTTGTTCATCTGATAAGGAAGAGCTTTAGTTGGAATATGTTCATTGAAATTATCAATACGGAGATCCACTACATGAGTCTTTCATTCCCTTAAGCAATGATTGTCACCACTTCCTTTTGGAATTTTTGGTGGTAATTTTGAGTTTTCTTTCAATTTTGGGAAGAAATTTCTTTTTAAAGTTAAACTAGCAATTTCTTCTTGTAAATAATTGTATGTATAGAATTATTAAGCCTATTCATTTCATTTATGATAATTTCTTTAGGATTGATGATAAAATAGAATGATTTCTTTATCCCAAAAAATTAATTATCATCATTCAAATTGTAGGCATTATTTTAAGAAGAAAAGGAGTTCCCAAAATAATGTGTTGTGTCAAATTTTTGACTAAAATAAAGGCATTTGAATACAAATATCATCTTCATGACAGATGATAATTTATACTTAATATGTAAAGACTCATTTATCATTTTACTATAATTTTAGTTTTCAAAATATTTAGAAGGTATTCCTTCTTGTATACAATTAAATCGCTCACTATTAACTAGAATAGTTAAATTTGGTAAAATAAATTCTTTATTTATATTTAATTTAATAGAAACATACCATTTACGGTATATTTCCTTTTGAATATTTTGGTTCTGATTAGATAAATTATTTTCAAATGAATTAAAATCTTGATTAATCTCAAGATTCATCAAATGACCATTCATTTGTTGAACTTCTACTTTTAATTTCTTTAATTCAGGCTTTAATACTTAAGTCAATTTCTTGTGACATCCACCACCATGAAAATTTTACATCCTCGATTAAAAAAATGAAGAAGAAGATCATAATACATCCTCATGATTGATAAATTTGATAAGTCTAATTGCAAGTCACATCAGATCTATTATAAAATATAATAAAAGTATGATGTATATTTAGCGAAAAGACCAATTAATTAAACTTTTAGCACAAGTTGAAGATAATTCTTCAGATAAAATTATTGATCTTCTTAATGATAAGAAGAAAGATAAATTAGAAAATTCAATTACAAGCCTCCTATACTCCTTATTTAATAAATCCCTTTTTATTAGAAATTAGATATCGATCCATTTTAAATTTTCATTGCTAGAATCTAATGAGGATGAAATTTGATCTTCTTCTTCTTCTGATTCTTTTTTAGAATCAGAGGATGTAAGCAGAATTTTCATCAGGGTTTGTTTTAACGTGTCAATCAGTTCACTTAAGTTCTTCTTGGTGATTGCATCTATTAGTAATGACAGCACATTTATAACATTTTATTTCACTTGTCTCTTTGGTTTTAGAACTAGAGGGCGATTACTTAATCAGCATTTTCTTGTTCGTATTGATTATTCCTTAGTCAAATACATCATTCAACAAGATGTTAAAAATTTAGTTTAAAAACAAATTTTTGCATCATAGCAATCGCAGCTCTCTGTATTCGATTTCAACATCGAATTCATCAAAGGTAATGAAAATTCTCTTCCTGATTTTCTGACCCGTGAATTCTTGCAGGGACGATCAGGGGTGGATCACCCGCATTGAAGAATGACCACTCTTAATCGAGGAAGTCCTTCTTTTTGTGGAGGTCACAGCCGTGGCCGCTCTAATGGCAAAGATCTGGTCAATTCAACAATTGGCCTGATTGATTTAAAAACCTATCTTTATGGTACTTCCTCTTCAACTACGGTTGAAAAGGGTGAACCCTCTAAAAAAAGCTTCATCACCACAAAAGATGTCATTGCACAAGAACTATTTATTTCTCAAAAAAAATAAGAATATTATTAAATTAATCCCTCATTATTCAATAAATAATTGGGCCTTATTTGAAAGATATTTGGGAAACAATCCTTTCCCATTTGAATTTAATCTCTCAGAAAATTATGAAAAATCTTAATATAATTAAAGTGTATTAAGATTAATCATGTTCGTGATCAGACGAACCATACAATTTTATATAGCAAATGCGTTATAAAAAAAAAATCTTTCATCAAAGTGAATGGGTCTAACTTCATTCCAAGAGAAAAATGTATTCTTATCCTCCACTAATTTGCGGTACAAAATTAAATAAATTGTGGTGCTATGTGCAAGCTATGATGAAGGTCTTCTTCCTTCTCAATGATAAACGAAGGCATTCATGGATGTTCATAATGAACAAAGAACTTCTAGCATGGTTCTTTAGATGGGGGAACTATTTTGGAGCAGAATTAAATATTCTTTCAGATGTTTATAATGAACAAAGATATTATCAACAAAGAACTTCCAGCATGGTTCTTCAGATGGTGGAACTATTTTGGAGCAGAATTAAATATTCTTCCAGATCCAATCAAAGAGATCTTCAATGGAAGCTGCCCCCAAAATGAGGGCTATTAATCCCAGAAAAATGATTCAAGGACAAAATCTTGCTCATTTCTTCACGGACTGTCAAATCCCATGGATTTAGAGCTGGAATGTTATACTTGGAAAGGACCCCTTTAATCAGTTGGTCCTTCAAAGACAATTTTTACTAAAATGGTGGAATTCAATCAACATTGAGGATAAAACAAAAGCCATTATTAAAAACTTACGGTTAATAATCTCAAAACTATGGATTTTTGGATAGATGAGGTACTACAAAGCATCAAAATACACATCCTCATGAGAGAGATTCAACATAACGTCTCAAAAAAATCTACAAAATTAACTCGCCAAGATGTTTAATCAGCCTATCTATATCTGTGACAATGGTGAGTCTTCTGACGGCGTCGACGTGGAATCCACTGGAGAAACTTAAATTCATAAAGCAAACCCACCAGAAGAAATAATTGCTACTTTCCAAAAGTAGCCGCTTATCTTCAACCAGCAAGGAACCTACTTTACATAAAGTGGGTCCCACCAAATAAAAATAATTGCTACTTTCCAAAGTAGCCATCTTATAATATTCTTTTAGCCTCTAAGCAAAGTATATTTTTTAATAATAGTAGCTTTGCTTAGTTTCTATTTAATAATTATATCATTTCTTAGCTTCTAAGCAACGTTTCTCTTTTGTTTAATAATTGTACCTTTGCTTCTAAGCAAAGTCTCTCCTGTGCCTCCACCTGTATATAAGTAGGCTCTGTCTGTGTATTAAGTGTGCTCAGTGCTCAGTTTTTCCATCTCTTCTTCTCTTCTATTCTCCTCTTATACTCTCCTTAGTTCTTCCTGCTTCCTGCCTACTATCATCGTGTAAGTTTTTTTTAATCTTTAGTAAATAAGTTTTTTATATATCCTGGTGTAAGTCTGGCATCAAAGCATGGTGATATGTAACAAAAACATCCTTCCCCTCCCCAGGAATTTACCCCATCATGGCTCGATACCAGACTTAAACCAGGATATATAACAAAGACTTATTTATTAAAAACTAAAAGACCAGACTTACACCAGGATATATAACAAAGACTTATTTATTAAAACTAAAAGTACTTGATGACGTGGCGGGAAGAACTAAAGAGAGTCTGAGGAGAATAGAAGAGAAGAGAAGGGAAAAGCTGAGCACCCTAAAGAGCCTCCTTATATAGAGAGAGGAGACTTTGAAATACAATTATTAAACAAAACAAAAAAAGCTGCAAGTATAATTATTAAGCAGCTTTGTTGTTAAAACAAAGCTACTATTTAAATAAAAGATATTTTCTTAGAGGCTAAGCAAGGTGCAGAATATTATAAGATGGATACTTTTAGAAAGTAGCAATTTCATTTGGTGGGACCCACTTTATGTTAGGTACTTCTTGTTGGATACTTTTGGAAAGTAGCAATTATTTCTTATATTAATTTTATGAATTTAAGTTTCTCGATGTGGATTCCGCATCAAGATCCTGAATCTATAGATGATTAAACACCTTGGAGTTAATTTTATAAATTTTTTTGAGGCGTTCCTTATGTTTAATCTCGGTCTCATGAGGATAACATCTTTTTATGCTTTGTAGTACCTCATCTCGATAGCTCAAAATCAGTTTTTTGAGGATCGTTAATTGAGAATAAGCTTTAATAATGGACTTTAATTTGCTTGAGCTTATCCTCAATGTTGATTGATTTTATCATTTTAGTAAAATTATCTTTGAAGGACCATTAAAGGGTTCCTTTCCAAGTATAACGTTGCTCCAAATCCAGATTTGGTAAATGAAAATGAGCAAGATTTGGTCCTTGAATCATGTTTTTGGATTAATAGCCCCTTGGAGGCGACTTCCATCATTGAAGACCTCTTTGATTGATCGGAAGAATATTTAATTGCTCCAAAATAGTTCCACCATCCGAAGAACCATGAAAGTTCTTTATTGATAATATCTTTGTTCATTATGAACACATGAATGTTCATTTATCATTGAGAAGGGAGGAAGGCCTTCATCAAAGCTTTACATAGCACAATAATTTATGTTAATTTTGTATATAAATTAGTGGAGGATAAGAATATATTTTTTCTTGGAATGAGTTAGACCTCATTCACTTTGATGAAAGATTTTTTTGTATAACGCATTTGATATAAAATTGTATGGTTACTTTGATCCGGACATGATTAATCTCAATACACTTTAATTGTATTAAGATTTTTCATAATTTTCTATTTGAGATTAGATTCAAATGGGAAAGGATTGTTTCCCAAATATCTTTCAAATAAGGCCAGATTATTTATTGAATAATCAAATTAATTTCAATAATATTCTATTTTATTTTTTTAAAAAATAAGTTTTTTGTGTGACATCTTTTAGGGATGGTGTTGCATCTTTTTAGAGTTCACCTTTTCAACAGTTGAAGAGGAAGAAATAAAGATAGGTTTTCAAATCAATCGGAATTATTGAATTGATGGATCTTTGTTATTAGGCGACCATGGCCCCACCTCGTGAAAGAAGGACTTCCTCGGTTAAGAGTGGTCATTCTTTGATGTGATCCGATGATCCTGCAAGAATTAATGGGTCAAAAAAGAGAATATTTGATGTTTGAAAAATCAAAGGAGTGCCATGATGCAAAAATTTGTTTTGAAACTAAATTTTGACATCTTGTTAATGATGTTGGTGAGATCATGAAGGAGAAAATACTGATTAAGTAAATCATCTTGAAATTTTGTGATGCACTTAATCACAAAGCATTTCTTTTTTGATAATGGAATACTTTTCGAGTAGGATTTCATTTACTAAAAGCAAATTAATTCTTCTTTAGAATTCTTTGCTTTTGGATACCTCCATACTTATCAGGCATCTGTTTCAACAATTTTGAAACTAGTAGGGTCAAAGATTAAGACAAGGAAGGTTTTTAATTTTGCGCCATATGAGTATCGGACCATGGTGCGATTCTTTTAAATCATCAAAAGTGGGTGCATCTTTGGCAAGATTTTGATAATATACATAATTGAGCTCTAAACTATGGTTTTTTATCTAAAATGATATCGAAATTTGTTAAAATTCAATACTTTATTAATTGGTATAATAAAAGCATTGGATATATTATGGCATAAAATCTTATTTGTTTAAAATAATTTGATTTTTGGCTCTGAAATGACTAATCCATTTTTTAAAATTAACCATTTAAATATTTTTAGATGGTTAAAGTGTTCGTCAATAGTGTTTGAGAACACAAGAACATCATCAATATAGACTAAAATATATTTAAAATAATCTTTAAATATATTATTCATGATATCTTTGAAATTTAGAAGGTGCATTTTTTAAACCAATGGGCATTACGTTCCATACGTAATGTCGCAATAAGTGCTATTTTATAGCGATCCGATTCTTTTAGATCGCCAATATCCGATTTTAAATCAAATTTGGAAAATATTTTTGCATTATGCAATCTATTTAATAAATTCTTTTTATTAGAATTGGATATCTCATCCATTTTAAAACTTTATGACTTGTAATTACAAGTCGTGGTCTCTTTCCTTTTATTAATAACATAGAATGCGATCGCTCCAAGCGGAGATTGCGGATTATTCCTTTCTTTAATAAATGATCTCTCTTCTTTGCATAAAAGGTAGTGCTCATTCATCGACAAGGATGAGCTTTGGTAGAATGTCTCTTCATTAAAATTATCAATGTACGAGATCTACTACATGAGTCTTTCTTTCCGATCTTGGGTTGTCACCAGACTACCTTTTTTAATTTTTGGTAGCAATTTTGAATTTTTTCTTTGAATTTTAGGGAAGAAATTTGTTGTTTCAAAGTTAAAGTAGCAATTTCTTCTTGTAAATAATTTATATGCATGACTTATTATTAAATATTCATTTCATTTATGATAATTTCTTTAGGATTGGTGATAAAATAGAATGTGATTTCTTTATCCCAAAGAAAACCAATTCTATCATCAATTCTAGTAATAAATTATTTTAAGAAAAAAGAGTTCCCAAAATAATGTGTCAAATTTTGACTAAAATAAAAGGCATTTGAATACAAATACCATCTTGTGAGATAATAATTTATACTTAATTTGTAAAGACTCACCGGTTTTGCCTTTAACTTTGGCTAGTTTTTCAAAATATTTAGAAGGAATTATTCCTTCTTGTATACAATTTAAATCTACTCTATCAACTAAGCTTAAATTTGGTTAAAATAAATTCTTTATTTATAATTAATTTAATGTAAACATACCATTTCTGGTATATTACCTTTTGAATATTTTGTAAGAAATGTGGTTCTTGATTAGAATGCTATATTTTCAAATGAATTAGGTCTTATGATTAATCTCAAGATTCATCAGACGACCATTCATTTGTTCTTTTACTTTCATTTGCTAAACTTACACTTTTAATTTTTTTAATTCAGTCTTTTGTTTTGATAAAGAAGTTGAATTAGAAGATGAAGAACTTGCCTCAATTTTTTTCTTAAATACTTCTGATAAGGAGTATATAGGAAGCTTGTAATTAAATTTTTCTAGTTTATCTTTCTTCTATTCATTAAGAAGATTGATAATTTTATCATCAGTTGAATCATCTTCAACTTGTGCTAAAAGTTTAATTAATTGGTTCTTTTGCTCGTGGGTGGTATCTGACTGTCATATTTATTATATTTTTATAATAGTCTATATATTGACAAGATTTGCAAAAGTTGGACTTATCAAATTTTTCAGAATCTGATGAGGATGAAGATGAAATATGATCTTCTTTTTCTGATTCTTTTTCAGAATCAGAGGATGTAAGCAAAATTTTTATAAGGGTTTATTTTAACCCTTCGTCAATCTGAAGTTCATTTAACTTCTTCTTGGATGCATCTATTTCGTAATGACATTTATTTATTTTATTTCTCTTGTCTCTTTGGTTTTAGAACCGGAGGGATGAGAATGTGTTTTGCATGAATTTATCATATATGGCGTGATTTTTTTACGTTTAGGAAAAATAGTATTTGTTTTTCCTTGTGTTTAGAAGATAAAGGATGTACAGGGTCGGTTGAATTGCTCAGAATTTTGCTTTGCACTCAAGTAGTGATCTCTTTTCATTTGATCTTTTAATTTAAGATCGAGCGATTCTAGACTTTAATACATGCAATAATTTTCCATATGTAAGGGTTTCATAGGATGGTTCCATCATAAAGATGAAGATAAACCTTAACCTTTTCAAATAGATTAGGAAGGCCTTCAATGAATTTTTGCTTCCGGTGAAGGCTATTGGCATCATAAAGTGTCATGAAAATATATCCTTGTACCATCAAAATGGGTTAAGGATGGACATCTTAATTTTGGAGTAAGGAGCAAGTTTTTCTCCTTGATCTCTAATGGATCCAACAAAATGATCTATAATTAAGAAGATTATAGACCAAATTTTCATTAAGTTTTGTTGTTCTTTTGGAAGATCCTTAGTACTTAAGTCAATTTTGCTAAGGAGGTCTTCCCATTGAGGAACGGAGAAAAATTATCTCACCATCCTTTGAGTTCGGAGAATCACGAAATGATGGCTTGAGTGACAATATGAGGTTTTGCTTGATGTAGATTGAGCGGAGCAAACATAAGTATTCGATGAAGGGTATGAATGATTTGATGTTTGAAAGTCCATCAATATTCCATTCATATAAAGAATCTCCATCATAGAATTTCCTTAAAATGAGTATCTTTCTCAAATAATAAATCGAGGAGTGGGTTTTTATAATAATGTTTTCCAAATTTTTCTTTGAATAAGAAAATTTTTTGGATATCAAGAGGATGATGAGGATCTTGTAATTCTTGAAAAAGGTTTTAAACTTTTCAATATTGATGATGATATCGGTTTGGTTGAGGATTCATTTGAATCTTCATCCGATTGATATCTTCAAGAGCTCTACATACTTAAGTTTAGAATCAAATTAATATATGTTTTGAAGAGGATCCTAACTTAAGAGCTAGTTTAGGAGGTGGTTGAATAAAAGGTATATCAAATGGGTTTATACTAGTAGAAGCTTTCTGAAGCTTTCTTTGGTTTAGCTAGAAACCTTTTGTTTAAGCATCATCAATTTTAGATTCTAGGCTAAAAGATGATCGATGATTATTTGAAGTATATTATTACTATAATTAAGTTATTTAATTACGTAATAAATTCCTTTAGAATTTAGATTGGAACTTATTTTTAAAGGCGCTAATTCTAAGGTTTATCATCCACCATTTTTGATGGAGGATAAGATACTTCAATTATTTTTCTTGCTCTGTTTGCCATTTTGGTAGTTAAAGCAACTTGAGCAGATTGAGCATAATAGCAAACCATGCTAAAAAGGAATATTTGCTTTGACTATTTATTTCTTTTCTCAAATATAATCATTTATTTTGACGTTGGTCTTGAGAAGTAAAACTTCTATACCAAGTATGAAAATTATCATACTTTGGTTGAAAGTATTCCTTCAAAACAACCTCTCTAGTCTTAGAACCTATTAAGTAGCTCATTAAGACTAAAGTTCATTTCATCTGGAGTGGGAGATTGATTTTCTCTCACTGAATGATAGATATGATTTTTATTTAGGCGAAGGGCCTCGACCAATGGTTGAGTGTGTGAACCATCGATCTAGACTTCTCGAGGTTTGAAGGGATAGAAACCCTAGGAAGTGTGATGGATCGATGAGGGTTGAATCTGACTTCAACATCACCATTTGTTTGATCAACATCTTGATTAATGGAAGGTCTTAGTGTATTGCGGATGGTATAGTTCATGAGTCGAAATACCACCTCATTCCATTTAATCACTCTATTTAGCAAAATGGGATTCTTAGATTTGTTTAAATCAAAATAGTTCATTAGGTTTGAATTTTGAAAATCATAACCATAAAAGCTAGAAATGTAATTTTAGAGCTTCAAAAGATTTATATCGAAGAGATAAACTCAGATTGGGAAAGGTCTTGAAATAAACATAGGCTAGTCTCTACACTCATTAGGATTGAGCGGTGAAGGCATCATCTCTTAGGCTTGCTAAAAAAGAAGCATTTAGACCTTTAAGGGTTAAAGGTTTGAATGCTATCTGTATCATCCCTATATGAATATATTTAAAGTCTTGCATATATTTATGCAGATCTTCAAACATTAGTAGATAAATGATTTTATCCATTTGATCTACAGTAATGGTTTGTTCTACAATTTTCACTGAAGATTTTCCCTTAAAATCAAAGGTTCCAAATTGATAAATGATAGTTTTATCAATTTTGGGGAGAGACCATCTATTTAAGTCTTCTTCATTCAAGGAGAACTCTGCCATTTCAGAGTTCTTGATTAAATTATTTCTTCTAATCGTTAGATTAGAAGTTACTGAAGAAGAAGTAGAAGCCAAAAGGGGAAAAGGGAGAGATGATCCGGGAGAGTTTGAAACAAATCACCACATAAGGATAAAACTAAGTATAAACCTCCATTAGAGAATTATCTTCAGTCAACAAGAATAGGACTTACAACCCTTTTCCTCCTCATATTTATAGCCATTTATGATGAACGAATATAAACCTCTACTAGAATTATCCCATTAACAAGAATAGACTTATCACCATCAAGCATCATGCAACAGGATGGGCATTTGCGATGAAGACGGGATAAATCCATGGGAAGAATGGGAGGAATGAAGTGATAAATTCATGCACTGAGCACTCGTCTCTCAATTCTAAAACCAAAGAGACAAGAGAAATAAAATATTATAAATGTGGTTGGTCATTACGCCAAATAGATGACTGTGAAGAAGTTAAATGAACTTCTTGTGATGGTTAAAACAAACCAATGAAAATTACTTACATCCTCGATTTTGAAAAGAATCGAGAAGAAGAAGAGCATATTTCATCTTCATCCACATCAGATTCTGATAAATTTGATAAGTCTGACTGTTGCAAGTCACTGCGGATAGACTATTATAAAATATAATAAATATGATAGTGCATCGCTCACCCCAGCAAAAGGACCAAATAATTAAACTTTTAGCATAAGTTAAAGATGATTCAACTTATGATAAAATTATCGATCTTTTAATGATAAGAAGATAAACTAGAAAATTTTAATTACAAGCCTCCTATATACTCCTTATCGAGTATTTAAGAAAAAAAATGAGCAAGTTCTTCATCTTCTAATTGACTTCTTTATCTAACTAAAGGCGAATTAAAGAAATTAAAGTAGAAGTTCAAATGAAAGCGAAAGAGAATTAATGCGATGAATCTTGAGATTAATCAGAAGACGCCTAATTCATTTGAAAATATAAAAGCTGATTATAATCGAGAACCAGGTTTCTTACAAAATATTCAAAAGGCAATATATCATAAATGGTATGTTGCCATTAAATTAATTATAAATAAAGAATTTATTTTACCAAATTTAACTGCTCTAGTTGATAGTGGAGCAGATTTAAATTATATACAAGAAGGAATAATTCCTTCTAAATATTTTGAAAAAACTAGCCAACGGTTAAAGGCAGTCGACGGTGAGTCTTTACAAATTAAGTATAAATTATCATTTGTGGCTGTGTGTCAAGATGATATTTGTATTCAAATGCCTTTTATTTTAGTCAAAAATTTGACACAACACATTATTTTGGGAACTCATTTTCTTCTTAAAATAATGCCTATCACTAGAATTGATGATCTTGGAATTCGATTTTTTTGGGATAAAGAAATCACATTCGTTTTATCACCAATCCTAAAAAAAATTATCATAAATGAAATGAATAGGCTAATAATAAGTCTATGCATATAGATTATTTACAAGAAGAAATTGCTAGTTTAACTTTTAAACCAAATTTCTTCCCCAAAATTCAAAGAAAAAAAAATTGTCACCAAAATTCCAAAGGAAGTGCACAAGGCTTTCTAGGAAAGAAAGACTCATGTAGTGGATCTCCGTACATTGATAATTTCAATGAGCGAGACATTCCACTAAAGCTCATCCTGATGAGCAGCACTACCTTACTTTATACAAAGAAGAGATTGTTGATTTATTAAAGAAAGGAATAATTAAATACTCCTCTTGTTGTACGCATTCTATATGAATTGATAGAAAGGAAGAGGAAGACCGCGACTTGTAGTTAATTACAATCGTTAAATAAAGTTTTAAAATGGATGGATCAATTCTAATAAAAGGGATTTATTAAATAGATTGCATAATGCAAAATATTTTATTTGATTTAAAATTGATATATCTAGATAAAAGAATTGGATCACTATAAAAGCATTTTGCCCTTTGGACATTACAATGGAGCATCTTTGGTTTAAAAATGCACCTTACGAATTTCAACATATCATGAATATATATTTAAATATTATTTTAAATATATTTTAGTCTATATTGATGATATTCTTGTGTTCTCAAACACTATTGACAAACACTTTAACCATCTAAAAATATTTAAATGGTTAATTTTAAAAAATGAATTAGTCATTTCAGAGCCAAAAAATAAATTATTTCAAATAGATTTTAGCCATAATATATATCTTATTATATTATTAATAATATTAAATTTATAACAAATTTCCTAATATCATTTTAGATAAAACATCTACATGGTTCTTAGGAGCTCTCAATTATGTAGCTGATTTCTATCAAAATCTTGTCAAGGATGCAGCCCCACTCTTTGACAGATTAAGAAAGAATCCCCCACCATGGCCTGAGACTCATACCATGGCAGTATGCAAAATTAAAGAAAGGGTTCAAAACCTTCCCTGTCTTAATCTTGCGGACCCCACTAGTTTCAAAATTATTGGCCATGCCTCATAAGGGCTGGAGGTATCTTAAAGAAAGAATTCTAAAGAAGAATTAGCTGTTTATTAGAATCCTACTTAAGTATTCCATTATCAAAAGAAATACTTTTCGTGATTAAGTGCATCTCAAAATTCCAAGATGATTTACTTACATTTTCTCCTTCAGTATTGATTTTCGTCAAATACATCATTCAACAAGATGTTAAAATTTAGTTTCAAAATAAATTTTTTGCATCATCAATCTATTTCTATGATTGACATCAATTCATCAAAGGTAATGAAAATTCTCTTCGATTTTTTCCCATTGAATTCTTGACGGGGGTGGATCACCCTGCATCGAAGAATGACCACTCTTAACTGAGGAAGTCCTTTTCACGGAGGTCGTGGCTGCTCTGATGGCAAAGATCCGGTCAATTCAACAATTGACCTGATTGATTTAAAAACCTATCTTTATGGTACTTCCTCTTCAACTACGGTTGAAAAGGGTGAACCCTCTAAAAAAACTGTAACACCATCCCTAAAAGATGTCGTTGCACAAGAACCTATTTATTTCTCTAAAGAAATAAAACTAAATATTATTGAAATTAATCCCTCTGATTATTCAATAAATAATCATGGGCCTTATTTGAAAGATATTTGGGAAACAATCCTTTCCCATTTGAATCTAATCTCTCAAGAGAAAATTATGAAAAAATCTTAATACAATTAAAGTGTATTGAGATTAATCATGTTCGTGATCAGACGAACCATATAATTTTGTATAGCAAATGCGTTATACAAAAAATCTTTCATCAAAGTGAATGGGGTCTAACTCCATTCCAAGAGAAAAATGTATTCTTATCCTCCACTAATTTACAATATAAAATTGGCATAAATTATTGGTGCTATGTGCAAGCTATGATGAAGGCCTTCTTCCTTCTCAATGATAAATGAAGGCATTCATGGATGTTCATAATGAACAAAGATATTATCAACAAAGAACTTCCAGCATGGTTCTTCAGATGGTGGAACTATTTTGGAGCAGAATTAAATATTCTTCTAGATCCAATCAAAGAGGTCTTCAATGATGGATGGCCCCAAAAAAAGGCTATTAATCCCAAAAATGATTGAAGGATAAAATCTTACTCATTTCTTCGCAAATCCATGGATTTAGTGGAACGTTATACTTGAAAGGACCCCTTTAATCGTTGGTCCTTCAAAGACAATTTTACTAAAATGGTGGAATTCAATCAACATTGAGGATAAGCTCAAGCAAATTAAAGCCATTATTAAAACTTATTCAATTAACGATCCCTCAAAACTACTTTTGAGCTATCGTAGATGAGGTGCTACAAAGCATCAAAAATGTTATCCTCATGAGGTGAGATTCAACATAGGCGTTAAAAAAATTCTACAATCAATCAAGGTGTTTAATCACCCTATCTATATCTATGACAATGGCAGTCTTACGGCGATGTGGAATCCAGAAGAAACTTAAATTCATAGCGGACACCGAAGAAATAATTGCTACTTTCCAAAAGTATCCTTATCTTCACCGAAGGAACCTACTTTACATAAAGTGAGTCTCCAAATGAAATGCTACTTTCCAAAAGTAGCCATCTTATAATATTCTGTACCTTTGCTTAGCCTCTAAGCAAAGTATCTTTTTTATTTAATAATAGTAGCTTTGCTTAACAGCAAAGTTTCTATTTAATAATTATATCGTTGCTTAGCTTCTAAGCAATGTTTCTCTTTTGTTTAATAATTGTACCTTTGCTTCTAAGCAAAGTCTCTCCTATGCCTCCACCTCTATATAAGGAGGCTCTGTCTGTGTATTAAGTGTGCTCAATTTTCCCTTCTCTTCTTCTCTTCTATTCTCCTCTTGTACTCTCCTTAGTTCTTCCTGCTTCCTGCCTACTATCATCGTGTAAGTACTTTTTAGTTTTTAATAAATAAGTCTTTGTTATATATCCTGGTGTAAGTCTAGTATCATGATGGGGTAAATCCTCTCAGGAGAAGGATGTTAGAGATTTTTTATTGATGTTTAGAAAGTCATGACTCATTTCTCTCTATCTAAATAAACTTAGTTATGATGCACAAATAATTCTAAGAAGGTAGATAAGCAGTATCTAATAAAATGATTCTGACACTCCTCTGACATATGATATGATAGAGGCAGCTTGATTAAAAAATATTAAAATTAAAAGGAACATGTGTATCAAACACATATGTCCTAAAAAGTTATAATTATAATAAAAATATTTTAAAATATAATTTATTGTATTTTAAGTTATTATTAGAGAATTTTGAGAATTTAAAGAAAAAAATTGTATAAAAAAAATGAGATAATAAGATATATTTATTATAAATTATAAAGTTTTTTTTATTTAAAAAATTTATTTATATTACCTAAAACTTCAAAAATTCATAGAAAATAAAATACTTAACCAAAATTGCAAACAATGGCTCGTTGGATTTTATCTTTCGAGAGGAATCTAACAAACTCAAAATCCTCAAATTTCACTAAGTATTTTGAGCTTAATTTGAGACTTAGTGAAAATTAAATTTCATCAATTAAACCAAAAATATATGTCATATTAAGTTGAAACTTTCGCTGATTGAAATTAAGTTAAAATACACCTACCATAAAAATTGCAAGTGAAAAGGTCTTCTAGATTGGAAGAAATTAAATTTTGAAGTTTAGATTGTCCATTTTAATAAAATAAATCAAATAAAAATTCAGAAACTTACAAAAATATAGAAAAAAAATGGCTTAAATCACTTCAGTTGACATATAAGACTCTTAAGAAAATAATGTGATCTTCTGAATCCTTATAAACCCCAAACAAATATTTAAAGTAAAGTTTAATCAATTAAGGGGTTAATTAAAATATAATCTAAAAATAATTTAAATATCAAATCAAAATCAAAAATGAAGTAGCACCTAAGCAATAATTAATCAAACCTCAAATCAAAAAAAATATCAATTTTAGAAATTAAATTAAATATGATTAAACTATTTAAATCAATAAAATTCAATTAAGCGATTAAATCTTAAATCAAATTTAAAATTCAACAAATCTAGGAAACTTTAACATGGGTCAAACTAGTATAACTAAACCTACACTAAGCATGAAGTCTTAATCATATGAAACTCCTTAATGAATGTAAATAAACTAAAACTAATTAATCACTAAATAAACTAAAAATCAAATTGATTAACAAACCAATTCAACATAATCATTTGATATTAATCAAATTAAACAAAATAAAGTTAAAGTAAACTTAATTAACATATGATTAAATCATATCCATTTGGATTAAGATAATTAATTAGCCATTAATATATAAACCTAACAACTAAATCAAATATGAATGAAATCTACTGAACATAATAAATGAAGAAAATCAAACCAATTATGATTATGAATAATCAAGTTTAATTGAAATAAAATTAAACAATTAAATCACTTAATCTAATTAAATGATAATAACAATAATCCTTTAAGCAAATCAAACTTAAGTAAAACATTTAACTAAATCAAATCACTCACAAGTCAAAAATTAAGTCATTAATCCCTAATTAAACAAACCCTAATTAATCTAGTGATTTAAAATTTTAATTACCTTTAATCATGTAATTAATCAAACATCTAAAATGCAAATTAACCCATCATCTTAATAAACCAAATGAATTTTATAAATCACATTAAAATTAATTCAAATCATACACCTAATTAATCTACAAATTAATTTAATCACACCTCTTAAATAAACTAATTAAGTCAATCAAATTAATCATATTAAACTTAAGCTTAATCAAACATAAAATATAATTATATGCTAATCAAATCTTAATTTAAACTTAAGTCATTAATTACATCATTAACCTAAAAAATATGAAATCAAATTAAAAATTAAATAAATTTTTATTAAATTTAATAATTAATCACACCCCTCAAGTAAACTAATTAAGTTAACCAAATTAATCATATTAAACCTAAGCTTAATCAAACATAAATGCAATTAAATACCAATCAAATCCTAAATTAAACATAAATCATTAAATCATTAATTACACCATTAATCTAAATAAATATAAAACCAAATTAAAAATTAAATAAATCTTTATTTAATTTAATAATTAACTTAAACACAATTAAACTAATTACTCTTAAGCTAATCAAATTGAATAAACGCCTAATTAATGCAAACTTAATGAATTAATCCATCATCTTAATGAACAAAATTAATTTTTTTTAATCAAATTCAAATCAAACACTTAATTAATCTATAAATTAATTTGATCACACTTCTTAAATAAGCTAATTAAGTCAATCAAATTAATCATATTAAACTTAAACTTAATCAAATATAAATGCAATTAAATACTAATCAAAACCTAAATTATTAAGTCATTAATTACATCATTAACTTAAACAAATATGAAATCAAATTAAAAATTAAACAAACCTTTATAATTAACATAAATACACTTCTTAATTAAACTAATCACATAATCACATTGAACCTAAGCAAACTCATAGACTAATAAAGCTAATCAAATCAAATTAAAATAAATTAAGAAAGACTCTCAACAATTTAATATGTAATCAAATCAAATCTCATTCAACCTACTTAAATAAGATAAACTAATTAACTATCCAATGTATGAAATCAAAATACAAACTAAACTTTGATGAACATGATAAATGGATGAGATTAAAAATAAAATCCTAATTATAAAGAATCAAACCCAATTAAAATCAAAATAAAATCTCAATTAATCTAATCCCATCAAACTACAAATAAATGAACCACAATCAAATCAAATAAGCACAAAATTAAGTCACATAATCATAATCAAAGAAAAGAATTAAATATTAATTTAAAAGGATATTGAATTATCAAGATTTAATTAAACCAAAACATCTAATTTAAAATTAATTAATAAAAAAAAAACATAAATTTAAACAAACTTAAACTTCATTAGATATTAAGGATATTGAATTATCAAGATGTAATTAAACCAAAACATCTAATCCAAAATCAATCAATCAAATACTTAAACAAACTCAAATTCTAAATTCTAAATCAAATCAAATAAATCAAATTAAATGAACTATACAAATTCAAATGGGCTAATTAAGATACTTAAGGACCTTAATTAGATTCTTTAGGAGGTAAGATATAGAATAGGGTGAGTTCTGTCAACAAATGGAATTCATTTTACTCTTCATTCTTGAAAACCTAAACATCATTTTAACCAAATAAAAGTAAAATAAAAATGAAAACTAAATCATTAAATCATTTAAATTGAAATCACCCAAAGGTAAAATTTAAACAAATTCAAACTCCAAATTAAAACTTAAACTAAAGAAGCCTAGTAAAGTCTTGTCACACAAGCCTTAAGCACACATATTAGACTACTAAGGCACCACTTCTAGTTCTAAGTTAGGGCGTTGTATGTATGATATTGTATTTTGTTTTGTGATGTAATATTTTAGATTAGATGTTAAGGTGTATGTTTTATAGACTGGATGTTAGGCCTTTATTAGCCTAATCATATTTTCTGTATGGGGGTTGTGCTTAAGGGGCCGCTGTAATAAAAATATAAATATTTTTGTTGTGCAGGTTGCTTACCCCCTAAGCATAACCCATTTTAGGACAGGTGGGCTTGGTTACCCATGTGTGGGGTGCTAAGTCCAAATTATTCATATAACTGCTTGGGTTGTATGATGTGTTTCACTAACATTTATTTTGCAAGTGTAGCTAGATTTACTTTTCTATTTTTAATATAATTTTGCATTAGAAATCGATTAGTGTGGCGTGACAAGGCTTAGTCCATGGGGTGCCTTATGATGCCTTTGGAGTAAATCAAAATCAAAAGGAAGAGAAGGAAGAAATGAAGAAAAGAAGACTCCCATAGTATATATTACTTTTATAATCCGGGTTGTATAAGGGTAAAGCTCTGCTACCCATCTTTTTTTCTCTTTTCGGGGTATACGGTGAAATCCAACCGCACTGACCTTTTATTTTTTTACGTTAGTCTATAAAATTATTTGATGTTGTGTTTAGATTGTGCACTATAACATCATGCTTTTCATAGTTTCTTTATGATTGATGCTTAAATGTGTGGCCTGGATGCGGTAGGCTCTTAGGATAAAAATTAATTTTTTTACACCAATTAACAACTCATAACTAAAATTTTAAAACAACTATAACCTCACATAAAAGCCTAGAAATTAAATCAAGATAATATAATTTTTAGCAACCCCTAGATGAATGAATGTATAATATCATGCATGTCATATTATTCTACTCTTGTTAAGAGGAGGCTTCCATCTTTGCCAAAGAATGAAGGCTTAACCTGAGCCGATGGAAGAACACCCCTTTCTCTCCTGATTTGGCCCATAATCAAGTTCTCATGCATTTAGGCATACAAAATCTCATAGCTTATGTCAAAACAAAGAGTCCAAAAGAATCAAATAAATTTGATAAAATTTGTATTAGATTAAGTCATGAATTCATACCACTCATGCTCTAGTCTCTTAGGGAGTGAGTTTAAGGACTTAGTCTCATTTCTAAATAAACAATAGCCTAGCCATCTTGTAAAGCATAAAACTTGCCTATATGGATTTAAAGCTTAGGAGGAGTTAGCTGGTTGCCACTCCATGCGGTAATAAGTCCAGCAGTCGGGGGGTTTATTCTCTATTGTGAAGGTAAATCATATACTCATTTTTGCCTTAGATTTAGGTCATGTTTTGCCCCTCGCCAAAGCTCCCTAGATTTATGATCTGAGGTTGTTGTTTCCCTTTGAGGGCTACAAGCATAAATCCTCACCTCTCAGGCATTTTCACAATCTTATCTTCTGGCATTATAAGCCCTAACAATCTAATAAAATGTCAACTCAAATAATTAACTCTCTCCAATTTCAAAAATATAAAGCCCAACTATAGGGTAGATTGGAATGCTCACTAGGCTTCCTAATATCATGAGCATTTTCTACTTTCTCCCTTTGGATTCCAAAAATAAGTCTTCTCCTTGATCTATCCTATTTAATTTTCTAAAATAGCCAATCCTTTGATAGTCTTAACCTTGAAATCTTTGGAGACCCTAATTGTCTACTTTAATCGAGAGTATTTTTAAGGAATTCCCATTTCTTAGGTTGTAATTAACTATGAAGGCTTGCCTCCATAGGCAACTTAACGAACCCGACATAAAATAAACCCTACTTTATTTTTCCATGTAAAGTAGGGGAAAGATTTCTGGTATATTCGAAGACTCATCTTGCCTTAGGAGTCCTTATTAAGTGATTAGGTCTATTATATGATGGTGATTGCTATCTTTCAAGATAGTACATCATTCTTTAATGTCATACCTGATCACTTCAATAAGTACCCCTTAAGATATGTGTGGTGTCCCACATCCCAAAAATAAACACCACAACCTTATTCGAATCTCATTCAGACAAAGCTTGGACCTAATTTGAACTTTATTCAGACCATGTTAAACTTAATTCAATTCTAGTTTGAAGGTCATTCACCACATTAGAATATGATTCCAATCATGGTTCGAACCTCTTTTTTATTGTTTGAATGTTGTTCAATCTTCATTTGAATAAGCTTCCAAACATTAAAAGTATGGTGATGGGAGAGGGCGTTGAGTTCAATGTTGAAACTTGGTGAAGAGTATGAGAGATCTTTTGGCCCCAGAAGAGCCCTTGAGAGTCTTTGGAACTCTTGAAAGATATTCTCAATATAGCCCTTTAAGATGTGAAAATCATTATATTAGCATCTATTTACCTTGATCATAATTAATGGTAGACCCATGGAATGATATAGATTACACCAAATCCTTAGACAATCTTTTGGAATTATATTTTGATTGAAAATAACTAGACAAGTGCAATGATAAAGATTATATATCAAATTCAAAATTGATTATGAAGATAATTTAGTCAAAATAAACTAGAAGATAGAAAAGCATGTTCTCAATGTTGAGAAAGAAGAGAAGCACATTAAGAAAAAAAAGTAAAACCACAAATAGTTAAATTTGTCATAGCTAATGGTACTAAGCTTGGGATGCTTGCTAGAGGCCATATATAACTTTGTGAAGTTTGTATACATATATAAGATGGTTTGTCTCGTGGAAGAAGCCTAGAGGTTGAGCATGAATACATCCATAAAAGATGTTATTGGAGAAAGACATTATTGGCATCTAATTAATGGAGATATCACCATTAATTAACATCTATGCTAAGACTTAGGTATATAAATGTAGGCTTAACAAATAAACTTAATGTGCCATGGCAATCAACTTCTAGTCATTGGTAAAAACTTTTCGCTATTAATTGAGCTTTGCAGATGAAGAAAGGCATCAAGTTATATTTTATCTAAAAGATCCACTTACACTCATAAAGGTTTTAGTAGAGCCGAGGAAACAAGTTCTCATATTCAATTCTAAATAAGATTATTATGTTTAATTATTTATTTAATATGGCCTAATGTCTATTATGATCTATGACTTCTTAGGATATTGTTATGGATTTAAGGTCATATGCATGGTTGAGTTTTGGCTGTGAGACTAAGTTTTTAAATAAATTTTTAAATTTTATTTTTATTTTGAGTGATCATTTATAAAATGCTATTAGGGTGTGAGTGATTGGGTGGTTATTTCTATTAGGCTTGAGAGTTCTAGGTTGGTAGTGGAGGGAGATTGTATATTTTTTTAATGTTTGGATTTTTGTAAAGTTAGTACATGGCACTATTAGAAAGAAGAATATTATAGATGGTGTGTATGAAGAGAGTATGTTGAAGATAGTAAGACAATACAAGGAGATCATTTCTATAAAAATGCCCATAATGAGGAAAGCAATGCCAAGAGGAAGATAGAATCAATGAACTCAACATGATAAGATGCATAGATTTTGGTTGTGATGATATTGAGATAGATACATGATTAGCCAATGACACATGGTTTGGAGCAAATTTCAAGTTTATTTGTGGAGCATGAGTCAGGCAAAGGGTTGCAGAGGCAATCAAACACATGAAGCTTGAGAAAATTGAGATGTATACCATAGAATATTCACATTAGTAAGATCTATGGAGACGGTTTATAAGGAAGACTATCGTGACGAAAGTGTGAACCTAATAAGATGTTAGAATAAATTCATGAGTCATTAAAAGAAGGAACAATTTTGACATAACATTAGTAACTTTTTTTTTTTGAGTCTCCACTATGCTAAGGTGTATACCATGAGCTAGTTTTATGAGTTCAATTTGGAAAACCATATTGGTTTATCATTTATTTTCATGTGTTTAGTAAACCTAAGCCTACATACATGCTAGGCTTGTCATTAATGCAAACCCCACTTATTTTCAATTTCTCATTGAAGTAATTCATTTCAACAAATATAGACAATTTATCAGTTTCATGCCTTCTTCACCAAACAACCATTTACCTTACCTTTCATCCATAGGATAACGGTATCCATGCCATAGGCCATGAATAACTCTTTGATTCAAGTCTTTGATGATCCTCAGGTTATGCAATTTCATAGGAAACTAGTAGAGAATTATGGCCTTGCATTGCCAAACTTTCTAAACGTTCTCATATCTCAAGCGCCTACTTAGATATCTTGAAAGTTCATAATTCACTATAGGAAAATTTTAAAATAGACACATTCTTAACCTTAATTAGCAATTTAGGCATCAAAAAAAAATTTTTATGAAAATAGGCCTCCATCCCAGATGACGACGGCGCCGACAGAGGCCACGTCGCACGCATCTAGCCTGTCGTCAAACAAATGAGGCGGATTTTTTTTTTTTTTTGCTTTCGGTAGGAGAGAGAGAGAGAGAGAGTTGCACGGAGAGAAGAGAGAATATATAAATAAATAATTAATTAATTAATTAATTAATAGGTATATATATGCATTAATAATTAAATAATTAAATAATTAAATAAATTTTTAATAAATAAAAAAATAAAAAAATAAAATTTTTTTATTTGCGTATTTTTTATATGCATTAATAATTAAATAAATAATTTTTAATAAATAATTAATTAAGTATATATATATATATAAATAATAATTTTTAATGCATATATATTTCACGTGACTAAAGATGAATTATTATTTATTTTTTATATTTTTGTTATTATTATTATTTTAGACTTATTTTTTTTAATAACTTTGATATTATAAATTAAGAAAATAATATATAAAAGTTATTAAAAATTATGAAGATTTATAAATTAAAAAGAAAGAAAAAAAAAAGAAATAAGTAAAATAAATAATAATTCATCTTTAATCACGGAAATATATATGCATTAAAAATAAAAAATATAAAAAAATATTATATTTATGCATTAAAAATAATAATATAAAATATAAAAAATATAAAAATATATAAAATATAAAATAAAATATAAAAATATAAAATAAATAATAATAATAATAACAAAAAAATATAAAATATAAAAATATAAAATAATAAAATATAAATAATATAAAATAATAAAAAAAATATAAAAATATAAAATAATATAAAATATATAAAAATATAAAATCTAAAATAATAATAATAACAATAAATATAAAATATAAATATGTAAAATAAATAATAATATCTTTAATATAAATATATAATTAACAATTATATATATATATATATATAATATATATATATATATATATATATATAAATATATATATATATATATATATATATATATATATATATATATATATATATATATATATATATATATATATATATATATATATATATATATATATATATATATATATTTATTTATTTATTTATTAAAAATTATATATATAGTTAATTATTTATTTATTAAAAACTATTTATTTATTTATTTATTAATGCATATAAAAATACATAAAAAAAATTATTTTTTATTTTTTATTTATTAAAAATTTATGTAATTATTTAATTATTTAATTATTAATGCATATATATATACCTATTTATTTAATTAATTAATTAATTATTTATTTATTTATATATTCTCTCTTCTCCGTGCGCACTCTCTCTCTCTCTCCTACCGAAAGCAAAATAAAAATAAAAAATAAAAATCCGTGCCAGTCGTCCGTTTGATGGACGATTAGGCCTATTTTCATAAAAAAAAAATTTTGATGCCTAAATTACTAATTAAAGTTAAGAATGTGCCTATTTTAAAAATTTCTCCTCAAAAAAAAAAAAAACATGAAGAATAAAATCTGAGTTGCAGCATGTGACAGTTTTACTAATCCAAAAACAATCTCTAAGAATCATTGAAAAGTTCTTTTGTCGATCTGAATCATAAAATAGGTTGGATCATGCCAGAAAATTATTGAAAATTATTTTAACTAGCCTATATCTTATTATTTTTCTGGTTCTGAGTACTTCTTCACATAAAATAATTTTATCTTCTATCGTTAGAACTGTCTTTTTATTTATCAATATTTTTGTATGATCTTCATATAATACTAAAACATGAATCTCAATCCCTATATAAAAATATTCTACCGCATAAGTTCACCATCCAATTGATTAAATTATATATACTAACAAAGAACTTATAAGCTGTTCTTGTAGACTAAATAAAGAATGAGAGTAAGAATCGAAGCTCAAAATTGCCCAGTTCCGATTATCTTCAAAGCCAAATAGGAATCAGAATGCAAACAGAGGCTTCAGTTTTACTGCACTATGTGCTCTTATGCCTCTACAAATAGTAACAAATAACCAAAAGAACACATGGAAAAGCGATAAGACGGCATTCTGTAATGCTCTATGCCACCATGAACTTGAACAGCACTTTGATCTGTAAGGATTGCTTGACATTGCAGCCATAAAGATCTTAAATAACCAACAAAATAATTCACTTCGAATCGAAGTGGAAACATTAAACAACAGGCATGCCAAGTAGAATGAAGCTGAATGAATTCTTAAACATCGAAACATCTTCCGACGTAATAGCTAGAATTTCATTAAAACTTCAAAATTAAGCGTTCATAGAAGTGTTCCTTAGATGATGAGACATCAGATGCCGATGTCTTAACTTTAACATAGATTGAACATAAATCTCTTTTAGAGAGAAGATTGGGAAAGCACTTTACTATGTAAAAGAACTTTACAATAAAAGGATCCCAAGTATTCTTGTATTGTAAAGTTCCTTTAGATAGTGAAGTGCTTTCCCAATCTTTCTAACCTCTCCTCTCTAAAAGAGATTTGAGTGTTCTAGTCTTGTATTGCGAAAGTAATAAGAGTGCTATCACCACTGAGAAAAGTTTCTCCGATGTGAGCTCGAGAAGTTTCATGGGATAAAACCATAAGGCCATTATATCAAAGTAGATAATATCTCTATGGTTAAGAATTTGTGTTGTTACAAGGCATATTCAAAACAGGCATCAATAATCAACACAAGCGGAAGCAAAGAAAGGACTGAATCTTAAGTGAAATGCAATTTTGAAACAATTTGAGAAAAGCTAATGAATGGGCCTAATTTCACAAATCAACAAGTACAATAGAGTAGGAAGTGTTTATCCCAGGACAGATCACGCTTAAGATAAATCTAGTAATATCATAACTGAAAAACACCATTGGATTTTGATACGTATGTATTATCTGAATTAAGGTTGAGACAAGGAAATGAGTGACATGTCCTTGAATTACTGCTTTGAGTTCTTTTAGCTTGGATCCGTCCGCTAGTTTAAATGATCACGGAGTTAACTCACTGAAACAGTTGAGTGCTAACCGGGTCCTATCGGATGTGATCCGACCGCTGGATGGCATCTTTGAACTCATGGATGCTAACACATTGAGTGTTTCTTCGCTTGTAAGCCGTTGGATGGAAACTTAATCTCGCCTTTGGATCTATGTTTTCTTGCCGCTTCTCTTTACTTTAGCGATTAAATGAGTGGATTACAGATGGTTGCTTCCGATCAGCTTGATTCATCTTTTGGCTGATGAACGTTGGATGAGCCTTAGTGGTTTACAGGTGTCGATGATCCGACGATGTGGGATCGAATTGATGGATTGAATCGGGCAAATTCTAACGCATTTTTTCATTTCATGCTCGAATGCCTAGGGTTCTGAGGAGAACCGAGGGAGATGGAGAAGAAAATCGAGGTTCCGGAGATTCTTATCGGCAATGGTCGATCCAAGGAAGATCCACCGTAAAGGCTCTAAGGAGGTTGGCAGTGCTCGAGCAGAGAAGGAGGAGCTCTGATTTCCTCCGTCGATGGGGATTTTCTGGAGGCTTCCACCGTGAGGAATGAGCTGGAGAGGAAGGAGAAAGATCGGGATAGAGGGAGAGGAAGAGAAAGCTAGAGACAAAGGAGTTCTTGAGATAATTCTTCAACCCTTTCTTTGATTTCCTCATCTCTATTTATAGTATTTGGTTTGCTCTTCTAATATTCCTCTGCTATGTCTTTGTAACACTATTATTTTCTTAGAGTCTTGCCTGCCGTATGATTGGGATGTCAGGTCATGATTCTGTATACTTCTTGATTTTATTCTTGCCTTGTAATGAGCTCTGGACTAGATTTAGATCAAGGCATTGTCATCTTTCTTATTGGCTTGTGTATTGCTCATGTAGTCTGGAGATCCTCTGTTGTAAAAGCTGATGTCTTTATTATGTTATTTACTTATTTCTTTATTTTCTGTTTATTGTAAATCTTCTTCTGGATATTTGTTATACTGGCTTGGGAGTGTTAGTGAAGTCTTTTAGCCAATTTGGCCTTCTCCTGATTCTTTTGTCTCTGTTGTTGGCTTGGGGATATGTGTTCATATCATTACTCCCCTCCCCCACCTTGACCTTATCCTCAAGGTCAAAATCGTGAAAATTTTCTGTATTTCTCTCACCAAGAGATATCTGCTTTTAATAGTCCTTCCCACTGGATTAGTACTTCTTTGATCTCGATCTTTTAGTATAACTCTGATCCGTGACTTTGATAGGTGATAAACATTTGTCCATCTCTCGAATTGATTTGATAGCTGTGCTGGATGGATAGTAGAGTCTTGTCTATAGGGTTTTAATCTGGATATGTGAAATACATTATGTATTCTTGCTGTTGCAGGTAATTCAATTTTATAAGCCACCATACCTATTTTCTGCAGTATTTTGAAAGGTCCATAATACCTTCTTTGTAATTTGGTATATTGATTCCCTGTCACTGAAGTCTGTCTGTAGGGTTGTATCTTAACTAATACTAATTCATTGACTTCTAATTGAAGGTCTCTTCTGTGTTTACCAATGTTTCATCTTATTTTGAGCTTCTGTAAATTTGTTATCGGATTTGTATGATCTTGTCTCTTTGTTGTATCGAGTCTACTGGACTAGTTTAAAGTGACAGCATATGGAATGATTGTAGGAGGAAATCTACCATAAACTGCTTGAAAAGGAGTCATTTTGGTTGAAGTATTGATGGATGTGTTATAGCAAAACTCTGCCCAAGGCATAAATTGTAACCAATTCTTAGGGTTGTCCATAACAAAACTCCTGATATCGCTCTAGTATTCGACCCCGTTTGGCCATCCGTCTGGGTGGTAAATCACGCTTTAATGTGGTACCACTTAATTTGAATATTTCTTAAATTACTCATGAATATAGGGTCTCTATCAGAAATTATTCCTTTGGGTATCCCATGTAGTTTGACAATGTCTGAAACAAATAGATGAGCTATGTAGGAGGCTGTAAAATTGGTTGGCAATGCTGAAAAATGTGCATATTTTGACAATCTGTCTATCACCACTAGTATAGCGCTTTGGTAGACAGAATAAAATCCATTGATACTTCCTCCCAAATGAGGTATAAAGAGGTGTAGTAACCCTGCAGGCTTTTGAGTGTCATATTTCACTTGTTGACACATAGGGTAAGTTGCTATGAAGTGTTGTATGTCTTTTTTCATGTGTTTCCAATAGAATTGCTGAGTAATTCTAGCCCAACTTTTATGAATTCCCATATGCCCTCCAGTTGGTGTAGAATGTAATTCTCTGATAATCTTATGCCTGATATCACTCGCATAAGATAATCTTATATATATTAACTTAATATTTTTATATTTTGGAAAGCCTGTGGTCGTCACATTTGTTCCGCACTTTTGTAGTTCAGTATTGGAATTAGTTTCCTCTTTAATTTGTTGAAGCAATGTGGTGAAGCTGAGTATAAGATATAGATATATATGCAATTCTCAATCGATTCTCCTTGGAAGTTGTTTCTGTGTTTGGTTCCTTCCTTGATAAAGCATCAGCAACTTTGTTTGCAGCCCCTGGTTTATACTCAATAGTATAATCAAATCCCAATAGTTTAACTAAGAACCACGCCGTGTGTTTGGATAGTTTGTTGTAATAATTCTCTAATGCTTTTCCGATCGCCTGATTGTAAATCCCGAATATATTGTCTCCATCTTGCAATCCGATAGATAGAGTTCTCTAGCATAAGTTGAAGATTTTTGCATTGTAGGATTTAACTTTTTACTAAAATAAGCTAAAGGGTGATTATCTTGAGCTAATACAGCTCCTATTGCTGTCCCAGAGGCATCTGTTTCTAGTATAAATGGCATAGTAAAATTGGGAAATGCTAGTACTGGTAATGTTACCATAGCCTCTTTTAATTTTGTGAATGCTGTTGTTGATTCTTCCTGGTTATTGTTGTTTGCGATTGATGTAAGAGGGGAAGCAATTTCTGCGTGACAAACTTCCTATAATATCTGTTAATCCCAAAATCCTCTTAATTGTTTCTTGATTTTGGCATAGTCCATGCTTGTTGCTTGTATTTTCTTGGGATCCACCTCATCCCTTGAGTCGAAAATATGTCCCAAATATTCTATTCTGTTTTGAATAAAGGAACATTTGGATGGTTTGACATATAAGGTGTGTTGCTTCAGCTTGTTCCGATGCTTTGTAGATGTCCTTGATGTAACTCTAAGGTTTGGCTGTATATGAGTATATCATCAAAGAAAACTAGAACAAATTTTCTTAAGAATGGCTTAAGCACTGAATTCATTAGTGCTTGAAAGGTAGATGGTGCATTGGTTAAACCAAAAGGCATTGCTATGAATTCATAATGGCCTTCATGTGTTCTGAAAGCAGTTTTATGAATATCCTTTTCTGCCATTCTGATTTGGTGATAATCGGATCTTAGATCTAGCTTGGAAAAAATAGTGGCTCCATATAATTCATCCATCAACTCTTTAGGAGTTGGTATGGGAAACCTATCAGGTATGGTGAATTTGTTTAAAGCCCTATAATCTATACAAAAGCGCCAAGTGCCATCTTTTTTTTTAATAAGCAAGGGATGAGAAAGGACGGTACTTTCTCTTATATGCTGTATCCATCATGTCTTTAATCGCTTTTTCTATTTCTATTTTTAAAGTAAGGATATTCAGTTTTTAACCTTGACAGGTTGAGTTCCAGGTTGCAACTGTATTTGGTGGTCAATATCCCTTTGGGGAGGCAATGTATCTGGATCCTGAAACAAGTCTTGGTATTGTGCTAATACATGTTGTATACTTGCAGGTAAATGGTTGAATTCTTGATTAGGAATAGCTGTTCCCTCAGTAATTCCTCTGATCTGTAAGTAAGAACTGATATTTTTCTGGTTGTGCAACTTGGTAAACTGATGGAATGTAATATTGTCTATTTTGGTTGAAGTATCTCCTTGTAGTTGAATTACTTTGTCATTTTGATAGAACTTCATGGTGAGCTTTTTGTAGTCCATTGTGCATTCACCTAATTGTTCCCATTGCACTCCTAACACCACATCCGCCTTGCATTTGAAGAAGGTAGCAATCAGTAGTGAAAGTGTATCCTTGTAGGTGAATAGGAACATTAGAGCAAACTCCAGAGCATTGTAGAGTCTCTCCATTCCCTACTAACACTTTAAAAACTGATATGGGTGTTACTGTATGGTTTAGAAACTTGGCAAGTTTATATTGAATAAAGTTGTGGGTTGACCCACTATCAATAAGCACCTGAACTTGTTTGTTGCCAATCTGTCCCTGTAACCTTAGAGTTCTAGGATTTGACTGTCCTGTAAAGGCATTAAGGCTGATTTCAGGGATCTCTTCTAATTAAATCGCCATGAGTCGTTTGGATAGGGTTGTCTTGCTCATCATTGATTACAAGGGTAAAGAGTTTGGATTTGCACCATGACCCTGAAAACTTCTCATCACAATTGAAACAGAGACCTCTCTTTTTTTCTGTCTTCCAATTGGATAGCAGTTAATTTCTGAATGGGTATCTGTGGTCTGTGTTGGGTATTTTGGATAGTTGTTGCCATTGCCGGTGGGCGCATGGGGCTATTTGTTCATTGGTTATGGGGCAATTGTATGGTCCGGTAGATATATCATCTTGTAATCTGCCTTCCATTAACTTGGCTAATTGAAAGGCTTGTTGTAATGAGGTTGGCTGTAGTGCCCTCACTTCTCTTTTAATGTCATATTTTAATCCAGATTCAAAGCAACTCTGTAAAAAATCAGGGGGAATTCCTGAAATCTGGTTGGCTAATTCTTCAAACTCATTGTAAAAAATCCCTGATGGATTTCTGTTGTAGTTTAGCCAATTCACCCCTTAAATCTCTATAAAGGGAGGGTCCAAACCTCTGAATTACCTGTTCTTTGAACTGATTCCATGTATTTAATTATTTATTGGCATGCATCCATTGATACCAGCTAAGTGCAGGGCCATCCATGTACACAGAAGCAATTATGAACCTTTGATCTTCAGACAGGTTGTAATATTGAAAAAATTGATCTGCCTTAAATAGCCAACCCCTTGGGTTGTCACCATTGAATCTTGGCATATCAACTTTGACTGGTCTAGCTGTTTGAAATTGAGGTCTAGGATGATTAGGAAATTCTGGTGGGTATGAGTTACATACCTGTGATTGTTGCTGATCTTGAGAGGGTTTGTCGAGTTTTTCCTCTATTGCTGATAATCTTCTGGATACTTCATTTAGTATCATGGTAATGGATTGCATTTGCTCATCATTTTTATTCAGCCTGTTTACACATTCGTCAATAGTTTTTGCTGTGTGTCTTGTGCCAACTGCCATTGTTTGAGTTGTGGGAATCAACGAGAGCACCAATGATACGTATGTATTATCTCGAATTAAGGTGACAGGAGAGAGTGATTAATTCTGCCTTGAATTGGATTTGTTTGAGTTCTTTTCCGGATTGGATCCGTCCGCTAGCTTATTGACGCAGTGAGTTAACTCACTGAGTGTTGGAACCCGTCTGAGTTGAGTGCTAACCGGGTCCTATCGGATGTGATCTGGACCGTTGGATGGCATCTTTTGAACTCAGCCGTTGGATGCTAACACACGGATTGAGTGTTTCTTGCTTTGTAAGCCGTTGGATCTGGGAAACTTAATCTACTCTGATCCGTGTTTTCTTGCCGCTTTGCCTTTACCACCGTGATTAAATGAGTGGATGATGGTTGCTTCGATCGCTTGATCGCCTTTTGATGAACGTTGGATGAGCCTTAGTGGTTTACAGGTGTCGATGATCCGACGGTGTGGGATTGATGGATGACTAACGCATTTTCCTCATTTTGTTTCGGGCCTGCTCGAAGCCTAGGGTTCTGAGGGAGAACCGAGGGAGATGGAGAAGAAAATCGAGGGTTCGGAGATTCATGGTCGATCCGGAAGATCCACCGTAGAAAGGCTCTAAGGAGGTCGGCACAGGCTCGAGACAGAGAAGGAGGAGCTCTGTTTGATTTCCTCCGTTCTGATGGGGATTTTCGGAGGCTTCCACCATGAGGAATGAGCTGGACAGGAAGGAGAAAGATCGGGACAGAGGGAGAGGAAGAGAAAGCTAGAGACAGAGGAGTTCTTGAGATAATTCTTCAACCCTTTCTTTGATTTCCTCATCTCTATTTATAGTATTTGGTTTGCTCTTCTAGAATATTCCTCTGCTATGTCTTTGTAACTAATTTCTATTATTTTCTATTAGAGTCTTGCCTCATCGTGTATTCAGTTAGGTTTCTTGATTTCATGCTATCAGTCTTCTGTTTAGATGCTGTGCTGGCAGTTATTCCTGTTATACTTCTTGATTTTATTCTGTCTTGTAATGAGCTCTGTTGGACTAGATTTAGATTCTGAAGGCATTGTCATCTTTCTCTGTTTATTGGCTTGTGTATTGCTCATGTAATCTGGAGATCCTCTGTTGTAAAAGCTGATGTCTTTATTATCTTTTTTTTTGTTATTTACTTATTTCTTTATTCTCTGTTTATTGTAAATCTTCTTCTGGATATTTGTTATAATGGCTTGGGAGTGTTAGTGAAGTCTTTTAGCCAGTTTGGCCTTCTCCTGATTCTTTTGTCTCTGTTGTTGGCTTGGGGATATGTGTTCATATCAGATTTACTGAAGTAAAACCTTTAGAAGAATGGATAACATAATTTAGATTGTTTTTGTAATATATTTTTAAAGTAAAAATTTCTTATTTAAGGCTTATATGATGAACATGTGTCCGTTAATTTCTTTCACGCAAGTACATGCAATCAACATAATATACTTTATTGTTATGAATTATCAATGCATTAAAAGCATCAGTAGATTTTTTTTATTTTTTTTTGGGATTTACATATCTAATACATAATTCTTATATATTTGCGTTTAATACCTAAATTTTGATATTTACTTTATAATTTTAGGATATTTACGTAATTATATAATTCTTATATATTAACATATATAACACTCAAAATTTAATATTCAAATATATAATATTTAAATCTATAACATTAAATAAAAAGTATCACTATTAATATTTTTTTAAAAGTGAATTCACCTTTTAATATATTATTTAAGATATGATATGTATGTAAATCTTCCTATAATATTTTAGTATCTCAATTATTTATATATTAAAAATATAAAAATTATATAATATGTAGATAAACTCCTCTTTTGTTAGTCATGACTCATTTCTCTCTATCTGAATAAACTTAGTTATGATGCACAAATACTTCTAAGAAGGTAGATAGACAGTATCTAATAAAATGATTCTGACACTCCTCTAACATATGTCAGATGTGATAGAGATACGCTTGATTAAAAATATAAAAAATTAAAAGGAACATGTGTATCAAACACATATGTCCTAAAAAAATTAAGTTATAATTATAAGAAAAATATTTTAAAATATAATTTATTGTATTTTAAGTTATTATAGAGAATTTTGAGAATTTAAAGAATAAAATTTGTATAAAAAAAGGAGATAATAAGATAGATTTATTATAAATTATTAAACTTTTAAAAAATCATACTTAAATTTATAAATTTTGAATTAATAATAAATTTTATTTATTAAAATTATTAAAATATAATAAAATAAAGTTTATATATTACTTAAATAATTAATTTAATTTATATAATTAAATAACTTATTATTATTATTTTTAATATCTTATTTATTATATATTATTTTTAAATAATGCATTCAATGAATATTTATATCTCATATTTTTAATAATAAAAATATCTTTAATGTGATATCTGTGTCCATATCATATCCGCTGGAGAATTTCTCCAAGAAAATGATTGAGCGATCAAGTTTCATTGTTCATTCAGTCCAATCAAAAGGAGATATGGAAGGGATCGACCTGCTGTCTTTGAGCATCTCCCTCTCGCCTTCCTCTCCTGCTTTTCCTAACCCCTTCCGAGAACCCTACTGATATCCTCCGAGTTGCCGCTGATTGCTCTTCCACATCCATTCTTCCCCGCAGAATCGCGCCATCCTTGTCCTCAACGCCGAAGACGATTGGGTATTCTCCACCGCCGCTGGGCATTTCCAGCTCCTTCTCTTCTTGTCCTCTTCCAAACTTCCCATCTGCCTCGCCCTCATCGGCAACCTCCCATCCACGCCTCCTCCTTGATCCTATTCTCGTTAGCAATCCGACGGCGACAGGTCCTCACTGGATTACTTCCAGAGAGCCTAATCCCTCTACTCTTAGCTCTGAGCCCTAAAGCTGACTTTTTGAATGGCACACCCTCGATCCCTTTCTCTCCTACGGACGTCATGCGCACTCGTTGAGAAGGTCGTCGGACCCACCGGAGAGATGCTGGTGGAGGACGCCGAGATTGACCTATCGCCTGCATCGCCAGAGCTCGTCGGTTGCGATTCAAGAAGATGCCCAATCTCATTCAGACGCAGTACACGGCTCCTTCCCGAATCTGCTGATCCCGATATCTTTCGGCCGGAGATGGGTTCGTTGGTGCAACCCTATCTTGGACCCATGATTTCTGTGCTTTTTTTAAATGCTGCTGCCATTGATGAGGCCTTCCGGTCTGGCTGTGTGCCATGGGTTCTTTGCATTGGGGTTGGCGGAGGGCCACTGCTTACATCTTTAAGATGCCATTTTGGGTTTCGTGTACTTGGGGTGGAGGCTGATGAAGTGGTTTTGAGCGTTGCAAGGAGGCATTTTGGACTTGTTGAAGGTGAATTCATGAAGATTGTTGTGGGCAATGGGATCAAATTAATCAAGAATTATGGCCTAGAACGATCCAAGCGTAATCTTTTTCATGCCATCATGGTGGATTTAGATGAAGAAAACCCTTAAATGGTATCGCACACCACCACTGAGTTTTGCAGATGAGTGTTCTTGTTGGTGCAAGAATGGCTCTTCATCCGGGATGTGTAGTAAATGTTATTCCTTCCGATGAATCATTATATGCAATGATGATTAAGCTTTTTCGCAAGTTTTTCTCAATTGTATGAACTAAGAATAGAAGATGGTGAGAATTTTGTTATTATGGCAACAGCTTCTCCAGTTGGATTCGATGCAAAGAAGATGAAGAAGGTGGGTGGTATTTATGAGAAGTTGAAGCAATTAGACTGAGAGATTTATGGATGGTATCAAGAAGATTTGAGGTTTGATTATAAAGCTCAAGTTATGGATAAAGCCATTATGTCTAACATTTGTCTCCCAAAATGAAACTCTAATCAACGATTATCGACTTGGTAAGAAATTCATTTAGATAACATGTGAATTTTTCATGGAATAAAGTAGCTAACTTGCAATTATGCTTTGGTGCGTGTTTGGCAAATTTCACCTGAAAACCTGAGGTGTATTCTTCTTTTAATACTTTTGGTGTTGACTCCCTGTTTAGATAGTTATTTGGAAGTGATGTTAAGTTGATTTGTTTTTTTCAAATTTAGGTATTTCATATGTTTAGTTTGTACAAGAAATATGCCATTTTGGGCTCTCCTCTAATTTTTTAATATTAGTTTTGATGACTTCTAAGAATTGAAAAATTATATATCAATCTTATAAAATGCTTTCCTTACAATAAGAAGCTATCTTTTATGATCTATATAGTCTTTGCCTATCAATTTTAACTTTATACTTTTAAAATTAAAGCAATAAGTAATTAGCTAACACCAAAAGGGTTTTCTTATGTTCAAAATTTTCATTACATTCTATAAGATATTCATTAAAACTTTCATCAAATTTTTTATTAATGAGAAGTTAAATGAAGCAAGATAGTGATATTTTACTTGTGATAAAGAGTTTTGTCATTATTTAGTCTTTAAGGCATTGGAAATACTGTTTATTGTTAATGTTTATTTTGAATTCTAATCATTATGCATTTAAGTTTATTAATACATAGTGAAAATTAAATAATGGCATCTTAAATGAGTAGAATTTTATAGCACTTTTTATGTTGAAATCTAAACCAAAATAAAAAACTAATCCGATGTTCTGTTTGGTGTTACTAGTGGTCTCTTAAAATTTTAGATTCCTTGCTTCAATACAATAGAAGAGGCTTATTATTTTTTGCCGACTTTCCTGTGTTAGTAAACGGCTTTCCTTGACCAACATATAACCAATAATGGTTATCTCAATTAGTGTAAAACAACTTTGTATTCCTAAATTTTCATTAAGAGGCTTTCATTTCTAAACTACAATTATGGAGGAAAAATAAACCCTAAACCCTAAACCCTAAACCCTAAACCACCCTAAAAAATCCTAAAACCCTAAAAAACCCTAAAAAACCCTAAAAAACCCCTAAACCACTAACCCCTAACCCCCTAAACCCCTAAACCCTAAACCCTAAACCCTAAACCACCCTAAAAAATCCTAAAAAATCCTAAAAAACCCTAAAAAAACCCTAAAAAACCCTAAAAAATCCTAAACCCTAAAAAACCCTACAACAACAACAACAACAACAAGCCTTAATCCCACTAGGTGGGGTCGGCTACATGAATCCTTCGTCTCCATTGTGTCCTATTATGTGTCAAATTCTCATTTAACTCAAGTATACTAAGATCATTTTTTATACATCTTAACCAAGTCTTTTATAGGTCTACCTCTACCTTTCTTAACATAAGGCAAATCTAATGCATCTACTCTCCTCCTCATCGACGGCCGCTTTATGTGGCCAAACCATCTAAGGCGACTCTCCCTAATCTTATCTACCTGAGCTACTCCAACTTTTTCCAGAACATACTCATTTTGCATTCTATCTCTAAGGGTAAAGCCACTCATCCACGAGCATCCTCATCTCAGTAACACTTAACTTAATCTTATGTTTCTTTATTGGCCAACATTCTCGCACCATAAGTCTGTGTCTTACCACCATCTTATAAAATTTTTTCTTAAGTTTAAGTGGAACTTTTCTATCACATAATAGGCCGATGCATTCCTCCACTTCAACCATCCAACTTGAATTCTACTAATAACATCTCCATCTATTTCACCATCATTTTGAACAATAGAGCCTAAATATCAATCGCCACTCTTATTAATGACTTGATCACCTAAAGTCACAACACTACTACTAAAACTTCTACAACTAAAATTACACTCCATATATTTTAGATCTACTTAAATGAAAACCTTTAGACTCTAAAGTTGACCTCCATAATTCAAGTTTCTTGGACTCCTCTAGTCTTATCAACAAGAAGAATGTCATCAAGAAAAGCATTCACCAAGGTACATCTTCTTGTAAATGCCTCGTAAGAACATCCATAACTAAAGTAAAAAAGATAAGGGCTTAATGTTGATCCTGATGTAATCCAACCTAAAATAGGGAAAATATTTTA